>VDFB02122544.1:58502-103004 GCA_007258455.2 Sequoia sempervirens | reverse complement strand
GTATTTTCCTTGGAATACCAACCCAAAGGCTTGAAGGGCATTCCCAATGACCAGAGATGTGTTTTTGCAAATTTTACAATTTTTTCACATAATCAGGTTCGTGCTCACCATCAAGATTGCATCTAGTTCAATATCGACAAAAGAAAACACAGCGGTAATGTTAGGTTCTCTTTAGCTATCCAATGATGTAATTTTTTCACTTTTTAACAATGTTAGTTTTCATCATAATTTCTTTGTTTGTATGTCTTTTCGCCAAAAGCGTTGTTTGGTTTTTGTTTGTTATAAATTAACCATTCATTGAAATTTCAAATAAATTACATTTTTAGAAACTAGACTCCATTCTAAAAATTAAAAAAAATCAATTACCTTCAAAAAATTTTATGGGGAGCATAGCCAAAATTCTACTTTTCAGGAAGTGCCCACTTAGAAAATTAGTAAAAAATCAAATATTCATTAAAAAATTATCAGAAAAATCGTGCATCAACTAGATATCGTTAGCTAACTTTTACCATTGTGATTTTAAAAATACTACAAAAAAGTTCACTGCTAGGGTTATACAAGAGTTGCTATGTTATGTTTTTCTGACAAAAACAATAGCAATTTGTGTACATCCCTCTTTGAACCCCTTAATCTCAACCATTTTCAAAATAAATTAGTAGTTTAGAAAGTAGACTCGGATCACTTCGATCCTTTTTTTTGTTCCATCTCAAAATTTTGAGTGTAACTATCCTCAATTTCACATCCAAGGTCAGTATTTCCTGATTTCAGAAAAAAAGTGGCCACTTAAGCCCCCTTTTTGGGAACCATCTTGGTGCACTTACCCCTAAGCGTATGAGTTTTCTTTGATGAAAAGGGCTTCTCAACTATTTCATTCATAGCTTCTCAAGGTATACTTGGTTTCCAATTCTCCTCCTTTTTGTTGATTTCATCTTTGATTGGATTTTTAAGGAAATCAACATACTTCTCTTCATTGGATTTCTTCGATGATTTGCAACTTTGTCTTTCTTCATAGCCAATACTACTCCTATTGAATGTGGACTTTTCATATATTTGATGATGTCATCCAAAATTTCTCAACTCTTTTCATTCTTCAAGTTTCTGTTTAATAAGTCTTTGCCCTCTCCAATTCCTTTCTTAGGGAAACAATCTCGAATTCCAAAGTTTCATAATTTCCTTCCTTTATCTTCATTTGGTTTCTCATATCCTCTTCAACCCTTTTTGCTTCTACTTGAACTTTTGGATCTACAATAAATTTTCCTGATTCTTCAAGGCTATGTTAATTTTTCTTTGGCTTCACTATCCTCTTAAATTCGTAGTACTTGTATCAAATTTATCTTCTGAAGCTTCTCGAACACTCTATAGGCATTATGGATTTCCTCCTCAAGACCCACTTATCCTTTGTCTTCACTATGCACTTCTTTTAATTTTTTCCGTCTTTTTTTTGTCTTTATCATCCTTTGCTTGCAATGCCACAACGAGTACTTATTCTCTACCATTGTTTAAAATTTCTTCATCACTTTCCTCTGATTCCTTGAATAAAGACTCTTTATGTACTTACATAAATCCTTCTTTTTTATTTTTGTATTGACCTCATGTTTAGCCCTTCTTTTGTTGATATCTTCTTCCTTTCTTCATGTAGTGATCCTCTTCATAATCGTTGCTTTCACTATTACCCTATGAACACTTAGGAGCAAAATGAACTATTCTATCATAATTAAAACATTTAAATGGTAACTTACCTTGATACTTCCCAAATCCTTTCTTTAGATTTCTCATGAAGTGAGCTTCTTCTTCATCCATTTCATTGCTTGAGCTATCACTTGGTTCATATACTTACTCTTTACCCTAGATGCAACTCATCCTTTGTTAATTTGTCTAGATCTCTCATTTCTTCAATTGTCAAAATTTTGGAATCAAATCTTAAAGGTAAAGACCTCAATACCTTTTGTACAATCACAACTTCTTCAAATTTTCACCAAGACCTCTTAAAGTGTTCATGATCTCATCAAAACGTAGCAAACATGAGGCTATGTTTTCTTCTTCTTTCATCTTAAGGCTTTCAAATTATCTTCTATGGGTTTGAAGCTTTTCCTTCTTTACTTTATCATCTCCTTCATAGATACTCTTCAACTCATCCCAAATTTCCTTAGTTTATTTACAATGCATAACTTTTATAGACTCCAATTTGGATAATCTACACAATATCGCATTCTTGGATTTTACATGTTTTCACTTTCCCTCTTTCTTGCTTGATCCACTGGAGGAATCATAGGGGATTTGCAACCATTTAACTGATTGCAAAATATCATACCCTAGAGCATTCAAGTAGGTTTCCATCTTTAAGCTCTAAAAGGCATAATTTGTTCCATCAATTCAATGTCCTATTTGATGAGAAACCATATCCTCTTTGCCTAGCCATGTGTGCTCTTTTAGATCTTCCTTCTAATAGTTAGACTATCTCTGAAGGAACAAACTCTAATGCCAATTTAAGAGCACTCAATTATACTAAGAAGGTGGGGGGTTAATTAGTATAACAATAATATTTTACTTTTCAAACTTTAAAAAACCACAACAACAACATTTCACAAATCATCCATGATAGTAGCACACATGAAAGATCTAGCAATAAGGAACATGTAAGAAAAACGCACAATTTACATGGAAACCCTTGTGGAAGAAAGCCACAAAAATTGGTTACTGATATAGATCTTGTAATCACCAACCTACTTTATTTATAAAGCTTTTTTTGTAGGCACCAACCCACTAGAGACACCGATCCCCACAGTTGAGCACCAACTTAGCAGCCTAGACACCTATCTCTTCTAATGAGAGGCACCAACCTCACGATCCCCTTAATTCAAAGGCACCAACCTCTGAATGAACAATACAATAATTTATATCAAACTTCTTCTTAGATTTTCCCTAATTCACCTTCATAAATATAATACTTCACCAAAATTTTCCTTTAAAATTTTCTCAGTCCATAAATTTTGCTATAAAGCTCTCATGGATCTACTCATATGTCTTATAATTTTTCTCATATGTTTTCAAAATTCTACACTTATACGCCTTTTATGGTTACTCCTTATACGATGATATTAAATGAATTGCTTGCATTCAAATGGACTCCATAATCTTCTTAAATATTTTATCCAAGAGGGGCCACTTTATGAAGCAACACATCCTTTCAAAATGGATGCAACCCTTCAATTGATAAGCACAAAGTAATACAGAGAGGGGGGGTGAATCAATATCATCTAAAAGTTATATATGTGTGTTTGTGTGTGTGTAGCATTATCTAAAACTTCTAACAATCTTTGTAGGCACCAAGCTACAGGAGACACCAATCCCCTCTTATAAAATTTGTGAGACCAACCCATTGGAGATACCAATCCCCACAATTGAGCACCAACTCAGTAAGAGACACCAATCTCTTGTCAAGGCACCAACCTTCTATGTAATTCACTTATGAATGTCCTCTTCAAAGGATGATGAACAATCTCATTCAAATCAAGAAGTTCTTTTCTAAGTATATTCTTCTCTATAAATTTTCCATAATTCCTTCATAAAATCTACCTTAATTTATCATTTATAACCCTCTCCCTCAAATTTACTTGTGCTTGCATATTTTATCCTTTATTTCACACACACACACACACATACCCACTTCTTTCTTCTTCAAGTCTAATTGCTTTTATATCTTCATGGTTGAGTGAAGAGATGTATCTCTTTGAAAAGAGAGAACATTTCAAATAGGTATGTCCCTTTATTACCAAAACTAATCATTGCTTTTTCAACTTGATTGCTGCCCTTTGGAGACCTTAATTGCAAATTTTCATCTCTTGTTTTTAATTGTTGCTTCTAAACACTACCTTTTATGGAATCACTACCTTCTCCTTAATATTTTCATTGTCTTAGATCACTGGACATTTAAATATGAGTTTGGGCGATCACATTTGACACTATATGGTCTGCCAGCATATAAGGCCGGCCCAACAAAATGAATAATCTAATAATTTAAAATTAATTTTTGTGTTAAAATGACACCAAAATAATGAATGTCAGCCTCCTTCAAAACATATTTTATCTTTGATATGGAAAACTTATTATAAGGGGGCCAACCTGTAGTGTTTCATTGATGTGATCTTGATATTCATGGACTTTTGACATCAATGACAATTAATTATAACAATATCCACCTTTTTTGTTGATGGCACCACATTACTCCAATTCACTACTCCCTCTGTCATGTTGCTCCCTCTATCTTTCTTACCCTCCTATCATTGTACTTCTTGAGCCCTTTAACATCAATGGTAGAGAATTTCATCAATCAACTCCCCCTAAGGAAAACATTCATTTACTAACTACTTGAAGGTGATACTACCCCAACTTCTACCTTAATGAATCAAAAGTCTCCTTTGGAAGTGGCTTGGTGAAAATATCTTCAATATGTTCTTGGGTAGCAACATATTCCATTTTGACTTGTGGAGCAGCTACCTGTTCCCTTAAGAAATGATACTTGATGGGAATATGTTTGGTCCTAAACTGCATAAATGGATTCTTTGAGATATTAATTATATTTGTATTATCACAAAATATAGAAATTAGATCCTCATATTCAACCTCAATGTCCTTCAATGTTTGCTTCATTTAGAGAACCTATGTGCAAAAAGTTGTTGCTCCAATAGACTATGCTTTTGCTATGGATAGTGATATTGATGCCCACTTCTTACTCATCCAAGATACCGAATTCTTACCAAGGAAGAATGCTCCTCCGCTAGTACTCTTTCTATCATCTACACTACCACCCCAATTTGCATTTGTGTATGTTGTTAAAGTGAAGTCTTTACTTATTGAATACTGTAAACCAAAGTCTAATGTACCTTTCAAATATTTGAATATCCTTTTAATTACATGTAAATGAGTTTCCTTGCGTGCAACTTGAAATCCTACAACCATGCCCACTGTTTGAATAATATCTGGTTGTGAAGTTGTAACATATAGTAGACTTCCAATCATTGATCTATAGACTGAATGATTTTCATTAGGACACTCATCATCTTTACTAATCTTGCAACATGTAACCGTGGGGGTACTGATTGGGTTAAAATCCTCCATTCTAAACTTTTTGAGAATCTCTTTAATATATTTGGTTTGAGAGATGAAGTTTCCTTCATTTGTCTTAGAGATTTGTAATCCTAAAAAGAAAGATAACACCTCAAGAATGGACATTTTAAATTCTTTCTGCATAAATCTTGAGCAAATGCTTGACACATCTTATTATTGCTTCCTCCAAAAATGATGTCATCTACATTTACCATAATAATTAACTAATCAATCTCCTTCAGTTTTCAAATATAATTTGTTATCTGCAATACCTCTATTGAACCCTTGCTCTTGCAAATACTTATCCATTATAGAATACCAAGCTCTAGGGGCTTGTTTCAAACCATAAAGAGCCCTTTTATGATTACATACACAATCTCCATTTTATAACAAGATAAATCCTTCAGGTTGTTCTATATATGTACTTCCTCTTCTAAATGTCCATTAAAGAAGGTTGATTTCAAGTCCATTTGATATACTTTGAAATCTTTGTAACATGCAAAGGCTAAAAACATTCTTATAGATTCAAGGCATGCAACTGGAGAAAATGTTTCTTTGAAATCAATTCCTTCCACCTGAACATACCCCTTGCAAACTAGTCTTGCCTTATTCCTTACAACCTGGCCATTCTCATCTAGTTTATTTATGAAAACCCACTTTGTACCAATAACATTCTTATCCTTGGGTCTTGGAACAAGTTCCCGAGTCTCATTCTTCTCAATTTAGTTCAATTCTTCTTGCATGGATTTTATCTAGAATTTATCTTCACTTGCTTCCACGAAAGTTTTGGGTTCAATTTTAGAAAGTACTGACATATTTTAAAAATCTGGTTGATTAGCTAGTCTCCTTGTTTGAACTTTCATATCTTCATCTCCTAAAATCAAATCCTCAGGATGATTTTTTTGAACAAACTGAGATGCAATTTTTGGTGGTGCTTTAAAGGGTGTCCTAGATGTTTTTTTTTTTGCTTCTAGACTCATTATTCTCCATTGCTATTTCTTCATCTTCTTCTTTCTAATTTTATTCTTCTTGATAGTATGTCTTAGGTGCCTTGATTTTATAGTATCTTTCTTGATCAATCTTTACATTTTTTCTTTCTAACACCTTTTGTAGCCTTTTGTTGTAGCACCTGTATGCTTTTCTCCTCAACGAATACCCAACAAATATCCCTACATCCAATCTAGAATCAAACTTACCACTATTATCTTCATCTCTTCTTATGTAGCATTTACTGCCAAACACTCTAAAGTATTTCACTGTAATAGGTCTTCCTTGTTAGAATTATGAAAAACACGAGCCACATGATCAAACAACAAACAAATACACCTTCCATGCAAGCGATTTGCAAACAATATGTGCAATATTCCTCAACAAGAAAAAGCTCCAAAAGAACCTCAAAAAACTTCAAGGAAAACAAGAGTCCTCAAAGGTTGAGAGTTCGAGAGAACAAAAGAGTCTCCAAAGTAATAATACAATGAAGGTTGAGTGCTATATAGGAGCAACCCTAAATGCTAAAGGGATTAGATCATGACAAGTTTCAACATCACATGCGATGAGACAAAATGATCTAATAATAGCTCACTTCAGTTAAAATAGAAAAACACTTAGTTAACTGAATTAGAAATCCTAAGTTTAGCTTAAGTGCATGAGAATAAATTAGACTAATGATCAACTAAAAGTTAATTAATTATTAGCTAATGCATGATTACTCAACATTCCCTTCCATAGCTCATATGGAGTTTTATCATTATTCACTCTAATTTGAACACGATTCAAAATATATACTATTGTGAGCACTGCTTCCTTCCAAAATGAGTATGATAATTTGGACTCATTTAACATTGTCCTTTCCATATCTTATATTGTTATGTTTTTCCTTTCCACAACACCATTTTTTTGAGGAGTTCTCGCTGCTAAATAGTGCCTCCTTATCCCTTGTTGTTCACAGAACTCTACAAACTCATTTAAGGTGAACTCACCTCCTTGATCAGACCTTAGACATTTGATTTTGAGTCCAATTTCATTTTCCACTAGAGATATAAACGCATTAAATTTTTCAAAGGCTTATGATTTTTCTCTTAGAAAAGTTATCCATATCATTATAGAGAAATAATCAATCAACAACACAAAATAATACTTACCTTGTATACTCTTGGTTCTTGTTGGTCCACATAGATCTATGTGGATAAGCTCCAATGGCCTAGATGTAGAGTATTCCTTTGTGTTGAATGTCACTCTTTTCTGCTTCCCATGGTGACATCGTTTGCAAATAGTGTTGTTGGGTTTGTAAATATTAAGCATATCTCTAATTGCCCGATTCTTATTGATCTTCACCGGATTATCAAAGTTCATGTGTCCCATTCTCCTATACCAAATCTAACTTTCATCATTGTGACTTATAAAACATTTTTCACCTAAATAGAGATTGTTTGCCACTCTACTTGCATCATCTACCAGTCTCCCAAATTTTTTGATTTCATATCCTTCTTCATGGAAAGTTAAATTGTGACCTTGATCACACATTTGGCTAACACTTAGCAAATTATGCTTTAGTCCTTCGACATCTAAAACATTTTCTGGCCTTGTTCATCCATTATCTAGACTAAGATTCCTTGTTCTTGCAATTTTAGTCGTTGTGTTTTCCATTAATTTTATGGTTCCACCATTTATCTTCTTTAGATATCTAGACATTTGCTTTTATTAGGTTGGTCATGTGACTTAAGTAGCCACTATCAATATACCATTGATCTCTCTAATTTTGTACATGAAGTGCAATTTGAACAAGCATGGATCTCTCTTTTTTTGTTTCCACACTTTCATTTTTCCTTCAATTGGCTTGGCTAAAACATTCTCTTTCTAATTTGGCTTTGGTGCCTCTACAAATATAGTTCTAAAAAAACATGTAGTATGCCCAAAATTATTGCACTTATAACATTCAACATTGAAGTTCAGGGGAGCAAATGAATTGTGATTCCTATTCTCAAATCCATAAAAAATATTATTCCACCCATTATTCTTATTATAACTCCTACAATTTATTACCTTGTGACCAAATTTATTACATAAATAATAGTAGCAAAAATGAATGATATAACCTATTTGTGCAAGGTTGTCTTGGAGGAATAAGCTTCCTGATTATGTCCTTTTTCTCATTTGGTGTAGTATCTAACTTTTGGTGATTCAGGCTTTCCTCCTCCTTGCTACATTCGTCTATACAAGGACTTTTGATTACATCAACATAGCTTTTTGGTTTTCATTCTTTTGAAGTTTTGACTTTACTTTCCTCATCATGTGCCCTGCTAGTTGCTTTGATTTCTTTGAAACTAAGTCTCATCTTTAGCAATGGTGATCTCTGTTCACTTAGGATATTGTCCAAGATCTTAATGATTTTCTCAAACTTAATGCTTATGTTTAACTTGTTTATAGTTCTCTCCAATTCCTTCCTTTGAGTAATAATTTCATATTCAAGTTTCTCACATTCCTTTTCTTTTTCTTTAAATTGAGTTTTTGTAACATCCTCTATCCTTTTGCATTCCTCTAATTGGATTTTTTAAATTTAGATCATTTGTTTCGCCTCTTCAAAGTTTTTCCTTTCTTCTTCAAACCATAAATTTTTTCTTTTATTTTTCTTTTTCAATCTCTTAATTTCTCCTATGGCAAAATCTAGTTCTTCTTCCAGATCTTTTGCGCTATAAGCTTCAACATTTTCTTCCTCCTCTATTTGATTCTTATTTTCTCTTTTATCAATGTTCTCCATGTTTTCTACTTCCAATGCCATAAAGAGTGTTTCCTCTCTACACTTTCTGCATCACTATCACTAGATGAACCAACATGTCCCTATAGGAGTACACACTTTTCTTGCAATTCTCCATTTTGTTTTTGCGATGTTGATTCTTTTTTGCTTCCCTTCTTAAACTGATAATCTTCTTCTTCTTCACTATCACTATTATTTAAATAGGGGAATTTATTTGTAAAATATTTAATCTTACTACAACTAAAACACTTGAAAGGTAAATTTCCCTTGTATCTTTCGGAACCCCTTCTTTAGCTTCCTTACAAAGTTCACTTCCTCATTTTTCGTCACTATTTGATTTCTCGCTAAACTTAGCTTATTTTCCTTTCGAATTCTTTGTAGCTTTGAATCTCCCTTTTCATCCTCATTTCATAGGCAGAGATAATTCCATGTAATTTGTCCATCAATAGAGTATCTAGGTCCTTCATCTCTTTAATTGAAAAAACCTTGGCATCAAATAGATTAGTGGTAAAGATCTTAAATTTTTTTGCATTATGGTTGAATCTTTTATCTCCTCACTAAGTCCCCTAATTGTATTGATAATCCCATCCACACGCAGAAAGGTGGAGACATTTTTTCCTCTTTCATTCTAAGACTTTTAAAGTCACTTCGATGTGTTTGCAACTTGGCTCTTTTGACTTTGTCATAACCTTCATTGGTATTCTAATTTATCCCACATGTCTTTGGCTGATTTGCAATGCATAACCTTCATGAAGTCTAATTTTGATAATTGAAATAGAATTGTATTATTTGCCTTTACATTATATTCACTACCCCTATTTTCTTCCTAATCTATCGAGGGAGTTGCAGGAGGTTTATAAGCCATTCATCACATATTTCCAAATATCATGTATCCTAGAGAATTCAAATAGGTTTCCATCCTAATGCTCCAAAAAAATAGTTTTTTTCGTCAAACAATGGTGCTTTGTTTGAGGAGGAACCATATCCTTCTTGTTCTGCCATGTGTGCTCCTTTTAGGTCCACCTTCAAGTGGTTAAACTATCTCCAAGGGAACCTGCTTGATACCAATTAATGAGAACACACTAATATTGAGAGGGGGGTGAATATGTCTTATCTAAAACTTCTATCCAATTTAAATTTCAATTACCCAATATGCAAGATCAAAATAATGAACACAATAACACAAAAATATATGTGGAAACCCTTGCGGGAGAAAACCATAGCAAAATAATGTTATATATATATATATATATATATATATATATATATAACTTCTTACAATCTTTATAGGCACCAACCTACATGAGACACCAATCCCCTCTTATACAATTTTTAAGCACCTGAAGACACCAATCCCCACAACTAAGTACCAACATAGTAAGAGACACCAATCTCTTGTCAAGGCACCAACCTTCTATGCAATTGAATTACTATCTTTTTATGAATGTCCTCTTTAAAGGATGATGAACAATCTCATTCAAATCAACAAGATCTTTTCTCATATTCTTCTCTATAAATCTTGCATAATTTCTTCATAAAAGATACCTTAATTTATCATCTATAACCCTCTCTCTCAAATCTTCTTGCACGCCTGTATATTTTATCCTTTATTTCACACACACACACACACAGTATGAATTACTACATGCAATTGAATTACTATCTTCTTATGAGTGTCCTCTTCAAAGGATGATGAACTATCTCATTCAGATCAAAAGTTATTTTCTTATATTCTTCTCCATAAATCTACCATAATTCCTTCATAAAATCTAGACCTTGATTTATCATCTATATCCTTCTCCCTCAAATAACTCGTGCTTGTATATTTTATCCTTTATTTCACATGTACACTTCTTTCTTCTTTTTAAGTTCAATTGATTTTATATCTTCATGGATGAGTGAAGAGATATCTCTTTGAAAAGAGATTACATTTCAAATAGATAGGTCCCTTTGTTACCAAAACTAATCGTTGCTTTTTTAGCTTGATCGTTGTCCTTTGGAGACCTTTAATCTCTTCTTTTTAATCACTGCTTCTAAACACTTTCTTATATGGAATCACTACCTTCTTAATATTTTCATTGCCTTGGATCACTCCATTTAAATGAGTTTGGGTGATTACATTTAATTGTGTATGGTCGGCTAGCATATAA
This sequence comes from Sequoia sempervirens, assembly GCA_007258455.2. Lineage (NCBI taxonomy): Eukaryota > Viridiplantae > Streptophyta > Pinopsida > Cupressales > Cupressaceae > Sequoia > Sequoia sempervirens. Next base: position 91,994 of record VDFB02122544.1, on the reverse strand, counting down.
GATCGACCCTACAAAATAAATAATATAATATTTAAATTTAACTTATGTGTCAAAATGGTGCCAAAGTAATTAAGGTCAACCTCCTTATAAACATATTTTATCTTTGATATGGACAATATTATAAGGAGGTCAGCCTGCAATGTTTAATTAACATTAATGATGTGATCCTTCTTGATACTCATGGACATTTGACAACAATGATAACTAATTCTATCATCACTTTATATGCATCCTTTCATCTTTAATTTGGATGTTCTAATAGGGATTGACCCATAATTTAAATATTTTTAAATTTTTAAAAATAAACCCCCAAAAATGGGGCACACCACTTGAGAGGGTTGACCATCTTCATAAAAAAAATTACAATTTATTTATTTTAATGAGGGCACCTAGAGTCTAAATGTCGACCCTTAGAAATAATATATTTTATTTTATTTTTTTGCACCTCCAATCTTGGTTTTCGAATACCTTTAACATCAATGACAACAATTTCCAACAACATTTTGGGAGACAATCATAGAAGATGACCCATAAGTTGTTACTTCAAATCCAACTATCACATAATTGATCTAATTTAATAGTCATCCCTATTATGTATTATATAAATTTGTAAAATGCAATATATACATTTGTAAAATACACAAAGGAGATATAGAAGGATGCTTTCTTCCACTTATTATCTATGTGTTTTCATATTCATAGCATAGGAGAAGCTAGAAGACAAATGGCCATACATCTTGAGAGAGAGTACTCAATTTACAAAACACAAAAACTATTACAATTTGTTGCTTTAGTTTATATCATTCTTACATATATTTATATAACTAATACAATTTATTATTTCAATTTAATATCAAATGTTCTTACATATCTCTATAAATTCTTCTAATCCATTACCAACATTGCCCCTCTTATCTAGTACATCTATATTCTCATAGTTTAGAGTGTTGTCCTATAGAACTTCCCTATGATTTAGATCATTGGTGGTGCTGTGAGTTCTTCAATTTGCATTCTTGAATGGATTTTGCAATTATATATTTCCCATGCCTCTCAAAACCTGTGCATGGAAACATAAAGAGAGGATCACAACCAATCTAAGAATCAAATTATAATGATAAACACCAATTTGATGGTAAAATATTTTATTCCTAGAAGAAAGCTTCTAGTCCTCTCTCAACATCCAACAACTCATCAAGGATGCTCTCAAACAATACATTGTAACTATATATAGTTCTAATGTAGTTGGTCGCTCAAAATTACATACCATTTTAACAAGGCCCATTCAAGGTCCTAAGGGAATCTAGGGATTCTTATGTTTTAAGTCAAGATCAATGTCATTGTACTAAACAAATGGGCATGTTAAATTGAACCTATTTCTATATCATATTATACAATGGACACAAGGATTCTTATAGTTATGCATGTTTCTCTTCAATTTTTTATATCATATTGTCAACATTGTTTTTTCTTATAACAAATCTAGATTTTCATAATTTCAAGCATAGTTGCTTAGAATCTACCTACAATTTGGATCAATATTACATAAATTAAGTATAGTTTCTTAAAATATACCTATGATTTAGATCAATGTTAGATCTACATTTCCCCTTGTTGCATTTGGATTTGAATTAAGTATCTCACTTCACTTAATCTATGAGTGATGGTCTTGCTTCCCTAAGAAGGTTATGTTATCTATGGATCTCAACTCATCTCTTCAAGCCCAACATGATGTATCTCATTGAGGCTTCATATAAGTTTGGCTTCTTAGCTCTTTGTACCTTACTTTATCCTAGTATTTTCAATTTTATGGTTTCTTGGTTTGTTTTCTTAAGTTCACTATTTTTTTTTGTTTGGATTTTAATGGTGAGTAACCAAAATAAGATATTTTAAATACATCTAAGACTCCGAGCTCAAGACATCTATATTGGATTTGTGACATAGGGTAGATAGGTGTCTCAAGTTTGATATCTTCTAGTGTATTTTAGGTAAATGTATTTAAGATATCTATGCTGGTATGTATTGGATTATTTGCATAAAAGCTCGCACTATCACCACCCATAATTGGGTGTAGTGAAGATTGTGTAAATAGACATCAAATTCATCTTAAGATTTTTTTTGTTATCCACCAACTTGATCACAACCCCCTTGTTGCCATTGTAGTTACACCTCACTATAAAAATTCCTCTTGATCATCTAAAATCTTTGAAAAAGAAAAGTTTAAGCCTTACCAACAAACCCCGATTTACTACAAAAACTCAATTATCTAACTAGTTGGCCATACATAAGGAATGTTTTTTTCCACAAGTAGCAAATTGTTGAAGAATGATGAGGTGTTAGGGTTTAGGTAAGGAGTCCAAAATCCTTGTAACATTGAAGACCCTTGAATGATGGTTCTTTTAGTGCTAACTGGTTAAATTAGAGACTCTTTTACAAGAGATAAAGAGAATAAGGACCTAGTTCTTCTAAAAAGACCTCATTACCTCTTCAATTTTTGAAGAGCTTTCTTCTCTTGTTGGAACTTCCTATGTAGCCCTCTTCTCTTATTGGGACTTCCTTTGTAGCCCTCTTCTCTTATTCGAACTTCCTTTGTAGCCCCTTTCAATAAAGACTATTGGAAACATCCCCCCAACACCATAGTGAGTTTAGGAGCAAAAAGATTTCAAGTTAATCTAACACTACTTTTTATGAGCATGGATGTTAATTCTTCTAAAGACTTTGTTGGGAAAGGTGTTTGAACCTTGTTCCTCATGTTAATATTAGAAAATGTGTGTTTTTCAGGTATAAATGAAAAACTTCAATTTATAAGTTATAAGCTTAACTTATAGCAAAATAAAAAATTATTGGTTGCTCATAATTGTCTATTAGATGCCCATTGCATAAATTACTTTGAATACTTCAATTTTTTAAAAAAGGGCCCAATGGTCAATTTTTTAAAAAAGGGTCCAATTGTTGCACCAGATAAAAATTTATGACCTTCGAAAATTTGCTTAAGAAGTATAAAAAGTTAGATGCATAAAAGAGTTGCCAAGGGGAAAATTTGCTCAAGAAGTATAAAGTTAGATATAAAGTTAGATGCATAGAAGAGTTGCGAAGGGGAACAAAAGTTTGCTTGAGAAACGTAAAAAGTTGTTTAAGGAAAAATTACACCTCTTGGCCAACTTAAGATTCATATTATGACACATCAAATAATGTATGTGCCACTTTTGTCAGCATTCTTCCGCCGACCATCCCAAGTGGCACGGCCAGATAAGATAAGACATTAATTGACATTTTCATATACCAACGACTGCTTCTCTCTCTTCATTTCCTCGGTGGATTAGGCGATTACAGTCTCCATCTCAAAGCCGTGTTACTACCTGTTTGAAAGGTCGCCACAAAGACATTTATCAATCGTCCTTACCGCACCAGTGCAGAGCACATAAGACAACAAGAAGTCAGCCCAGACCAACCAAGGCGGCAGCAGGAAGAGGCAAAGATCCAGGGCCGTGACAGGAACCTCTAAATAGTAGTAGGTATAATCTTTCCACAGTCAATGAGAATTATATGAAATTTTCTTCTGATTCAAATAAACATGCACTGTTGCATTCAGAAAATTTCATATAAATTTTTAAATATCCAGAAAAAGGTCTACAGTCAATGAGAATTATATGAAATTTTCTACATTCAACTGTTTTTTTCTGATTCAAATAAACATGCACTATTGAATCCAGAGAATTTCATATAAACCTCTAAATATCCAGAAAAAGTATAATCTTTCCACAGTCAATGAGAATTATATGAAATTTTCTCAATTCAACTGTTTTTATCTAATTCAAATAAACATGCACTGTTGAATCCAGAGAATTTCATATAAACCTCTAAATATCCAGAGAAAGACCTTAAATGAACTGAGTTGAACTTGCAAATAGACCAATCCAGCTGAACTTTAGTTTTGGCCTCAAATCAACTGAGTTGAGCTTAATCTTACTAAATAATTACTGAGGACATTTTCCTCGGCGCATCTATTCTTGGGGTCCCATATTTTGAATTATTCCACTTCCATCGACGGAACTGAAGTGAAAGCATGATTTAAATGGTGAACGAATCAAATCATCCAAAGGTGATTCTCTGGATAAAGTTCTATGAAATTTCTATGAAATTTATCATCTAAAGGTGTTTCTCTGGATAAAATTATATGACATTTATCCATTGACATTGAAGGAGCTTTCGCTGTAGTGGAAGGCATGGAAAATCAGAACTTTTGACTCTGGCAAGATTTTCCCCCTTATTCAATACGACCAAGATTGCATTTTACGATTAAAAAAGGGCTAATAATGTAATACAACCATCAAATATAAATCTTGCTCTTCTCGCTGCAGCTTACGTTGGTTCAGTAAGTGCCTTCAATTTTCAAGACCTTTTAAGACCTGGAAGAGGAGATGGAGGGAAATCATTACGGTACAGGGAGAACGTCGAGGGTGGAAATGGAAAACATTGTAGAAAATCTTTCTTCGAAGATTTCAATCGATTGGATGATTAACTGTGTAGTATTATTGAGCATGATGGTACAGCTTTTGCTGGCTTTTGGTGGTGCACTCCGATACCGCATTCCAAGTTCAGTATTGCAGTTGGTTATATGGTTGGGTTATATGTCCGCAGACGCTGTGGCCATCTATGCACTTGGTACCATGGCGCAGTCTCATACTCGTGCAATATTCGGAATATGGGCTCCCATGTTGCTCGCGCATTTGGGGGGACCTGATACCATTTCCGCATATTCCACATTAGACAATGAGCTCTGGTTAAGACATTTGTTGAACATGTTATATCAGATCTCAGTGGCCGGCTATGTTGTGTATTCATCACAGTTGGGAGGGTATCTATTATCCGCGGCGCTGCTTCTGTTAATTGTTGGCGTTTCCAAGTACGCTGAAAGGAACATGGCATTGAGATCCTCCAGCTCCTCACAGATTGTGCGCTCTGCTAATCCAATGAACGCTTTCATGCTAGTGGAGGGAGAAAAGTGCAATTATCTGGTCATGGGACTGAAACAATGGAGAAAGAACAGAGAAGCAAGAGTAACCATTAATGATGTATGGGAGTCCGAGGGGAAAGAGTTCACAGAAAGCTACCTGCTCTGCTTGTCTCACGCCTTATTCAAAATGGCCAAGCGCAGATCTGTAAATCTCTATCTTCGGGAAAGATATTACTACATAACTAGACAGTTCTTCTTTGCCGAGGAGTTATCTCATATCCCTTCTCGAGAGAAGATATTTACAGTTGCAGAGGTGGAGCTGAAATTTCTCTACGATTTTTTGTTCTCAAAGTCAAGCGGGACAGCGTTCAGTAAGGTGGGTACAGTAATGCGCTTGGTCAACATGTGTCTGTTGGGAGTAAGTGGGCTTCTCATTTACAGAGAATTGAGATGGCAGACAGAGGCAGAAGAAGCTCTATATGCGCACAGCATGGTGGCGTATGTGCTCCTCTCTGTTGCGCTTGTTTTAGAGATGGTTATATTCTGCAGAATTTTGGCGTCGGATTGGACCATGGTGTGGTTAATTTGCGCACGCGTTCGTCATTCCCGTGGAAGGAAAAGAATGGATTCGTACATGGCCAAGCTGATACAGATTGCTATTCAGATGTCCAGGTGGTTCCGTAAACTCTGCCGGGCAAAATACTGGAGGGACCAGCTTCCACAATACTCTATAATCCACGCCTGCTCACATCTCTCTCCTTGCATCTGGAGCGTCAGTAAATTTCTCCGCCTCACAGGCTTTGTTACGTGGTGGTACATCGATACAGAGCCCGTCGGAGGTGATCTGAATTTTTTTATTGCTGAACAGCTTAAATTGAGAAGCTGGGCGGAAGAAGATGTGGACAAATGTAGAACAAGATTGATGTCTTATGATTCCATTTTGGAAGAAAACAAATGCGAAGATTTCATGTGGGCTTCAGTTCGGGACCATGAGCATTTAATTCTACACTGGCATATAGCCACAGCAATCTGTGAAATGGAGTACCATCGAAGAGAAATAGGAGCAGAGTCGAGTACAAGTACCCATGACGAGGAACTAGTAGTGAAGAAGAATGTCTGTGTGAGCACGAAGCTGTCAAGGTACTGTGCATATCTACTGGTCTCGAAACCCAATCTTCTTCCACTCCATCCAGACATTGGAAGAGCTCTGCATATGGATGTTCACAATGAGCTTATTGGTCTTGCTGACGTTGGTTGCAACACAATGAAGAGCTACAGCGATTTCTCTACTGTGGGCCAGGGTGCCAAACTAGCGCGGGATCTGCTGCAAAAGACAGAACGGCAAAGGTGGAAAATAATCTCAGATTACTGGGGTGGAGTGATGATATTTTATGCTATGAAAAACAAAGCATCCATTCACGCAAAGCAGCTTACTGTGGGAGGCGAATTTCTAACTCTGCTCTGGGCTATTGTCGGTCATATGGGAGTGGGAGACCAGTGGGAAGCCGGTGGGACTGGATAGTCGGTCATATGCGTACGGGAGATGGGTTGAAAAATCGAACTTGTTTGTTTGTTTTAAAGAATACCGTGTAGAAGATCTAAGGATGGATGCACGTAGAATATATATATTTTTATATTGGTCGATTTGTTCTTAGAATGTACTTAGCATGTTCTAGAAGAGATTTACAAATAATAATCTGTTTGTAAAATAAGTTTATTTTAGAAATTACAGGTAAAGGTTGCTTTCCGGGTGCGGAAGAAAATATGTTGTAATTTGTGTATATAGTTTAAGGTTGGTTTGTGGTGTGGAAGAAGAAAATATGTTGTAATATTATATTTTTATTAAGTATAAGTTTTATTAGTAGTTGTAATGAGTTTGGCTATTTTTAGTTAATTAATTTTTAATAATTTAGTTTCTAATCAATCAAAAATAATATTTAAAAGAAATTAAAATACTTTGGCTATTATTTCTTGTGCATATTAAAAAATTATGTGTGTTATTAACGGATGGAAAAGCAAGATAAATATTTTTTTTAAAGAGCCATTTTTATTTTTTTGCTTTATAAAGTTATTTCATGAAATCTTTTTTAAATAAATAAATGTTACTTATATGATTTTTAAATAAAACAATATGTTACTTATATGATTTTTTAATGTATGCAATTACTATTTTTTATTAAAGAAAAATCTTATAAAAATCAATTAACTATTTTATAGAGATTTGGATTCACACTAATATATATATATATTTTAAATTGTATTATTCTTTCCATTAGATTAATATCTTTGTTATCCATATTTTTAATATTTTCTAGTATAATTTGATTATTATATGTTCTCTTTCTTTGTTATCTATGTTTTTAATATTTTACGGTATAATTTGATTATTATATGTTGTCCTTCTTCTTTTCATTAATAATTTTTTTCCACATGTATATTTTTATATTAATTTATATATACATATATATACACATGCACACACACATATATTCTCAAAAAAAAACTTATAACTTATAATATATAATATATTGGTATATAAGATAACCTATATTATTTTAGGTTGAATATATATATATATATATATATATATAGAGTGTAGATAATATATTAATTTATATTATATATTTATATTAATATATATTTTAGGTGATTTTATTTTGTAGGTTCTTCTTTTATATATATATATATAAATGAATATGATTTTATCTATTTATATTAATATATATTATAGGTTATATATATATTATAATATGTTGTATTCTAACCATTTATTTATTTTTCCAATTTACATTTTATAAATAATCTCATATTTTTTCTTTTTTCTTTGGTTAAATTATTATTGTTTTAAGTTGTAGTATATTTTCTTTTATAACTTCTTTCATATCTTTTAATAATTTTGGTACTTGTTTCTCAGTCATTTTGTTATATAATTCATCTTTATAATTCTCTTAGAGTTATTTATTCATTGTTTGAAATATTTAACCTTTAATCTTTTTGATCCATTTATTTGTGTTATATCATATTACTATATTATTCATTCTTCTATTAAGTTTTCATCATTTTTTTTCTTCCTATTTTCACTTTTACTTCATTTTCCAATCTCCTTCCTCTCTACCCTCTCCCACCACTTAACTCTTTTTAAGGTCATTTCTACAATCATATTCTTCATTATCCTCTTACTATGATGAATCAGAGCATAGAACGTGATTCAAAATAGCATACATAGTTTAATCCAAAAGTGTTTACTCTATCATTCATGGACTTTGGAAAAATCATACCAGAGCGTAGAACATGATTCAAAATAGCATACATAGTTTAATCCAAAAGTGTTTACTCTATCATTCATGGACTTTGGAAAAATCATACCATCTATAATCATTGGTTCATTAATATTTAACAATTATTGATTTGAAAAAAGAGATTTAGCTACACTTGTGTCTACTAGGAATTTAATATAATATATTTAATTTTTTAATATATATATATATATATTAAAAATAAACAACTTGTAATAAATAGTCATTTTAATATATAACAATTTTATATTAATAATAAGGGAAGAAACATTGCCAACATGTAATATCTAACTTTTAATTATTTTTAGTATATTTTATATTTATTTTATTTATAAAATTTATTTAATATAATAATTTGTAATATTACATTTATCAAATATAATATTTATTTAAAAGTTAGTGATTAAAATTAGGTTTATAGTTATGGATAGTGTTACAATTGTAGTTGGGGTTAGAGGTCTAGGATTAGGATAATGATTTAGAATTTATTATTAGGGTTAGAGTTAGGGTTAGGGTTAGGGTTGGGTGTGAGTTAGGATTAGAGTTAGGTCATCCAAATAACTAATTAACAATACTAAAACACTATAATTAAAAATATTACATTTATTTTTATTTACATTAATAAAACTTACATTTAATTTTTATCAAATCTAAAAAATAATAATTACAATACTATAAAGGCAAGTACTAGCCACTACATGGAATTTGTTTAATATAATTTTAAAATTATTATTAGAGGTGGTCATTAGGTAAAGAAATTGAGTAGTAGTTTTGATATAATCATTTTTTTTTATATAATTATGGTTACAAAGTTTAAGTAAGAATTATCTAATTATGTAGTCAAACACATAAACATATTATTTATCTCAATTGATGTAGAAATATAATTTTATTGATTTATAATTATGAAAATATATTATATTTTCCATCACAAAGGGCTTAGAACATGGGTTCTTAGTTTTCAAAAATTTATGAACACATTTATGTGTGAATCATATATTTTTTTCAAATGTTATTAGATTTAATTATATATATTTTGCATGGATGTTTTGGATCACACTCAATCATCTATCAAGAAGAGAAGAGATGATTTGGATTGTAAACTTATCTCTTTAAAAAGAAGTATGAGTAGAGAGGTGACAAATGTATAGAAAAACAAATGACATGAAAAGAAGGAAAATGAATAAATACTCAAGAAAAATAAGACAAGTAATGTATGAACATACATTATTAATCTATACATAAAACCATTAAAATTATTATCAAGGTAATATACATATATCTTCAATATATATCAATATCTAAAATAAATTAATTAACATGTATGGATGAGTAATAAGTAATATATAGGTATTTAATATTTTTAAAGGAAATTAAGAAATAGTGATATACATTTGTATAATAATTATTTATATCGAAATAAACATAAAAATTAATATTATTAATAGATATAAATATAAAAATTGTGTGAGTATAAGTAATAGTTATTAATATTGATATATTATCATATAATATTTATTTATTAAATAGATAAATAATATATTAAAATTTAAATATATAATGTGAATATTAATTTATATATTAATATACAAATATAATAGGAATATGTATAAATGGGAGCATAATTTTATAAGAAAAATGTGATAATAATATGTATACATCCCATCAAAATATTATATATTGATAATATGTTCACATATTTAAAATATTCTATATATACATATACATTAATAAATAAAATTGATCTATATTGATAAATATGGCTATATAATATACATATATTGGTCGATGTTGCACAATTGACCAGATTGTTTGTGGGGCCCATCATGAAGATAAAAGATGGTGACAACTAATGCGAAGGATTGCAAGATTGAGCATTAATAAAAACTGCTGCCAATTTTAGCCAATGCTCTCACCAATCTAGCATCTCAACACGTGGCATTTTCTTGTTCTCCTAAGTACCCTTCCAAAGCTCTAGCCTTCTTACCTTGCAAATTTTTAGCATGTGTCAGTGAAGGCTCTAGGCTAAGAACTTCTGACATATATGCATTAATTGAAGCACCACATACCACTGGGTGGATGGGATGTGCATTTATTATGTATTATCTCTATTAATATCAATTTAATGCTATGTAATTGCTAAAAGTAAATTCTCAATACGATCGATGTTTTGTAGCAAACTAGAAAATATTACATAAATAATTAGTAATTATCTGGTCATATCACTAACACCAAATTGGTTGCATAGTACCGCACAGGTGAGCTGGCATGCATAAAAACAAAAGGGTAATAAAGCCCTTTAAAAATAGCAAAGCATGTCATATGTTGGGAAGATTTTGGTAATAAATTTGGCCTTGCATGATGCATGTGAGGTCACAGAAGCTTGCTCTATTTAAAGCTGTAAGGCTACATTGTTTGTTTATCTTTTTTAGATAAATGTCTAGTGTGCATGTTGAGAATGGACACTTCGATTCACCTCAACTACTTGCATCACTAGATGGACTTTGTTGGAGACATAATAGACCAACATCTAAAAATAATAATAAAACACCCATTTGGCAAGGTCTTAAAAGAGATGAAGATGGTCCTAGGCACTAATTTTATCAGGGCCTCCGAGAGTTATAAAGTAAATACTAACATCACTTCACGTTTTGTGGCCTCCCTACTCAACCTTCGTGAGCAAAAGGAAATGGTGAAGGAATTGACTTCTATATTGTTTAAAAAACACAATCTACAAGGTATTGATGAAACCTTGGCTTCGGTAAGGCTTGGTGTTGGTATCTTGAAGCTGTAGACTTTCCAACATTGGAATGTAGCATCTGGTGGCATGGAATGGTTTCCTTTCCTTGGTAACTTTTGCACAGTCACATTGGCACTACACATAACTATAATGCACATGTGGTGTTTTTTCCTAAAGCAAGTTAACAACTTAGAGCCAATGTCCAGCTTCCATTGGTATTGGATTTAGATGTTTCCTGTCGTGTTGTGTGAGAATTGCACCCAAAAATCCTATTCAAATATGTTGATTTTGTGTTTTTTGATTACTTTTTGTCTTGAGGATTAGGCTCTATTTTGTCCTCTCTACCTTCTTGCATGGGTACTAGGGACATTTTGTTTAGTTTTGGCCCCTCTACAATACGTATTCTATAATCTCATATGGCACTCTCATGTATCTATGTACTTCACTTCATATAAAATAAATAGTTCAATATTTTCGCCTTTTACCTAAAAAAAATACAAATATGTATATATTAAAAATTTATAATAATGAAAAGATATATCTAATTTATGTTGGCAATATTACATTGCTAAAAAACAGTTATGGTGGTTGCATCTATGGTAGTTACGTGGTTCCATCTGCATTTATGGCAGTTACGTGGTTCTCCCGTAATTCTCCTATATATTGTATCTATTCCTATAAGATATTAATGAAAGTTTTATGCATTTTACTAACATATGGTATCAAAGAAACAATGATTCTGTTAGATTGTGTGTGATGGATAGAGAAATGGAGAAATGTGCATAGGTGTGTAAAAGAGGTGCTAACTTGTGCTAGGCATGATTAGATAGCTTCAAGAGAAAATGACGTGATGTTTTGGCAAGAAAGGAATGATAATGATCTGTGAGTAGATCAATATAAGGTGCATTGAGATGAATGTAGATCATGTTTTCCATTGTTGTCATTGAGGAAGTTGACTATTGGACACTCGCTGCTGCCAATCCTCATAGGGTAGTGTTCCTGTTTCCCAGTTGCAACATTAAATATCTTAATGTTTGAAACATGTTTGTTTTGCCTAAAATGATTTGGTGAAAAATATTACTTGGGATAAGTTTTTCGGCCATGTTTAGAGAAGTTGATAGACTGTTGCAAATGGCTTGAGAGGTTGTAAGTGTCAGGTCTCCTATGTTGAAACTAGACTCATAATCCTCATTAATGTCTGGAGGAAGCATGTTGAACAAATGTGTAAAAGCTAGGTGATGAATGGGGATCACTTGACTCCTAAATAGAGTAAAAGGAGTATGAATACAACAAGGTTAGGGTAACAGTTTGAATAATCATTTATATCATGAATACTATAGATTTTGTGCATATAAGGGTTTATAGGTAAAGTTTTCTTTTGGAAGTTTATTAAAATAGATTGATCGGCCAAATGTAGAAGATTTATCTCAATGAAGTCTATACGTGAGTTGGTGAAATTTATGGAATTTGAAGTGATGAATTCAAACTTGATTATGCCTCTTAATAGTGTTTTATGAATTTGTATGTGGAGTGATAAGTTTAATGTCATGTATGCCAATTATGACTTTGTGCATTGGTATGTTGGTGAGGGTATGGAAGAAGGAGAGTCATCTAAAGGTCAAGAGGATAAGGACCCACCAATCATTCATTTGCTATATATGAGGATTCTTGAATGGTTACTTAGTCATTTGAATGCATCTCTTATTAATGGTAACTTCGAGGTAAGTTGCTTTGCAAGAGAAGATGATATTCAAATTACTTTTATGAATATTGTAAGATGTCAAGTAATTTATATATCTTTCCTAAGATGTACTAGTCAAGTAATATATCTTCTTACTATCAATGCTTAGGAAAGTGCACTTCAAAATATTAAAACAATTATTGAGTATCTTGTAGATGACTTTATCAATGTTACCAATGAATCTTCAAAGAGTTATACTTAGACTTTCGAGACTATCTATGTTACATCTTATGAAGGCCCCTCCAAAAATTTATCCAAGACATTAGATGGGTAAAGTGTAACAAGGTCATACTAGAGGTTGGTGGCACCAGAGGATGGAGGAATTTCCATCATCTCAAGTCAACTTCTCACTTTCAGATGATTCTTTGCATGAGAAGCATTTTTGGTTTAGATTTCTTTCCTTTCCTTGTTGTTGTTGACATATATGAAGAATACATCTATTGTGAAGTTTGATTTTTGGAGACAGGTAAGAGATTTTGTGTAGAGTCCAATATGGATGGTTTGTTGGGAGAATGAAGAAGAACATCTTATTATGCAGCTTTTGTGTTATCATTGATGTCACCATGTTATATGAGTTACAAGTGTAAGTTCAAGTTTGATCCGGTATTATGAACCGGTGTGCAATTATTATCCTTCGGTATTTTGGTCCGCAATCCTCCGCTGATGAATATCATAACTTGTGGTTTTGGGAGTTGGTTCTTGGTTGTTAGAAGCTTGTAAGTTCATAATCTCATGTGCATAGGTGCTCATATGGCGAGTTGGCATTATTTTGTTGTTGCATTTTGTTATTAGGTCTATCTCTGGCTGACCTAATGAATAGTTGATGTTATAATGAATTAATTTTGTGTTGCAGATGTATGTGTGACCTATCTTAGGTCCATGCTGACATGTTGTAGCATACTACATTCTTGAATTGGTTTTGGAAAAGTTTTGTATAAGATTGAAGCCGACAGTTAATCTTTTTGGTGAATAAGGATTGCATCTAATTAGGCCGACCTAATTGATGCTTGCAGATGAGTCAGTTATATATATTGAACAATTTTTGAGATTGATAGAGACAGAGAAGAGAGATAAGTATGCGAAGATGATGAAGTGTGAAAAGTCAGTTTATTAAGCATCAAAGCAATTGAATCAACACTTGTTAGGTGCAGTAACTCTAACTCTATCAGTTCATTTTTCTGGCTGTAAGTCATTTTTACATTGTATCTTTGTAGGCAGTGAGCCTTCCATTTTGGACAGTGAGCCCTGGCAGTGAGCCACCCTTTGTAATATCTTATAATCAATTATACTATATTGTGAGCTAATCCTCACCGTGGTTTTTCCCATTTTGGGTTTTCCACGTAAAAATCCTGGTGTTCATGTGTTGTGTGCTTTTATGTTCTGCTAATGCTCTTGCTCATTCTTACTGTTATATGCATTGGAGTAATTGGATGGTGTTTGTTCAATAAGTTTAAGAAGATACTAATTCACCCCCCTCTTAGTATCTTGGGTATTCAACAATTGGTATCAGAGCTTGGTTCCTCCAAAGAAGCCTAATAGCTTGAGGAAGATCTTGAAGATTGAACAAATGGATGATGGAGAAGAACTCCAAAATGCTCTTGAAGATCTTGAAAAAGCTAAAAATGAAAATAGATATTTGAAAGAAAATATTGATGAGGCAAATGAATGCATTAGGAAATTGAAAGAGCAGTTGAAAAAATTCAAAGAAAGACATAAAGAAGTAAGTGAGCAATTAAAACAAGCAAATGAAGAGATCATCAGATTGAAGTTGCAAGTGGAGGAAAAAAAGAGAATTGAAGATCTTATCTGAATACAGTGGTGAAAAGCAAGATTGATGAATGCACAAGGCTTGAACAAGAAGTGGTAAACCCGAGAGAAGATCTAGAAAAGAAAAACTTTGTGAAGATAAGTTCAAAACAAGCTCCACCAAGCTCAATGAATTAATTGAAGGACATAAACCAACTAAAGATAAAGGTGGTTTGGGAATGGAAGTAGGTGAAAGCTCTAAGGCTATGCAGACCCCAAACACAATGGAAAATCAAAAGACTCAAGATAAAGGAAAACAAACAAGAAATCCAAGAAGCTTTGCTAGAAGACCGCCTATTAGACAACCAAATGCTCAAAGGTACCCATCTTTCAATGGTGTTTGTTTTTCATGTAATAAATTTGGTCACAAGGCAATAGAGTGTAGAAGTAGAATAAACCAGTATGCTAGTTCCTTCTCCAGACAATGTTTTGCATGCAAGAAATTTGGACATAGAGCTAGTGAATGCATAACTTAGATGATGAATTGGTTTAATGGAGGAAGAATGAATCAATCTTTTGTTGGCTATTGCTATACGTGTAATAAGTTTGGACACAAAGAAAATCAGTGCAGATCAAGAGTTAATGGAGGTCAAACAAATCAAAAAAATGTTGTTTGCTATAATACCAAAAAACCCGAACACATTTCAAAGGTATGCAGAAGTAAAGGGGGAAAGCAATCTGATTCAGTAAAGAAGAATGAACCAGTGAAGACAATTGACAAGAATGAGGTTAAGCAAGAAATGAAAAAGATATGAAAGAAAAAAGAAGAGCCAGTAACATAAAATGTGTCTGTGCCCTCATCTGGTGCAGACAATTCCTTCAACAGTTAGACCCAACATGGTCTCAGGGGGAGCATTAACAGAAAATTCTTCAACCCCCTAGATATTTGGTGTGTCATACATTGGCACAAAGATATGTTGTAAAGAATGAATAAACAAAGTGTATGCAAAAGGAACCGAAAGAAAAGTTGCAGACATGATCATTTGTAGAGAAAATTAGGGTTTTTCAGAGCAATAAAGAAGGTTTTTATCAGCTTCTTGAATTCTATCGCATTTAATGCGAATTAGGGCAACACATTGATCTATAAAGTAGGCTGTAAGGTGTTTTGTTCACTTGTGCATTTGAAGAAAGTAGGTAGAAAGGACAAGAAAACATTGATTTTGCAAATTATTCAATATGTTATTACTTTGGAAGTTAGTTGGGACTATGTTAAGAACAATGCTCCTGAGAAATTGTGGGAGGCCCTGATGAAAATAAGATTAGAGGCTGTTGAGATGGAAGAAAAGATAAGAAATGAGGAATTTGAGAAAATTGGGTTCTCTTTGACCCCAGATGATTTGGAAACCCTGAAGAAGGTATGCTCAAATATATTTCAGATGAAGAAAAGGGTAAACACTTTGATGACAAAAGATAAAAAGAAAATAAAGAAAATAAAGAAAGAAACTGTAGAAGCCATCAAGGGTATGGTTGAGAAATATGGTATGTTTGGTGCACTCCCATCTAGTTCTACACCTAAATCAGGAGAAGATGATTCTGCAGAGGTAAAGGAAAATATTCCTCAGGGAACAAATGATACAAATATCCTTCTTGAAACAGGTGTTATAAATGATCCTCCAGAGATAGAGAAAAAGAATGAGGAAGAAGCTGAACCAGAGAAGCTTGATGTTGTCCCTCCGAAGCATGTTGAAGGAGAAAAAGATAAAGATGAAGGTGAAGGGAATGAAGAAGAAAGAGACAAAGATGAAAAAGTAGTAGAAGCAGAAAAATTAGAGGAAGAAGAAAAGGTAGAGGAAGAAGAAACTGTAGAGGAAGAAGAAAGAAATGGGGAATCTTCTAGGAAGAATGAAGAAGATCAAAGATAGGTCGTGGATTCACAAAGGTCCTCTAGAGAATCCTCCTCTAGCAATGATGTATTAAAAGGATTGTTATCCAAGAAAATCAGGTTCCAGCCGGTAATTCCTCTAGAACTTCTATAACTTTCCATGGTTTAAGGTAGTATGGATTTAGACAAGATATCTCCCATTCACAAATTGGTGTTAGGGGATGCATTGCATGCATTCGAAAGAAACTAAATTTTGGAGGCACACTGAAAGTGGATAAAGCTTATCGATGATGCCTTGAAAGCTTTTCAAGAGGCCAACCCTGATACACTAATTGATACATCTCTCACTTCGGTAGAGAATCTAAAACTTCTATTGGAATCCTTTAAGGTGTAAGCCTTCAGACTTGGTGAGAAGACAAGGCAAGAGATTGAGGAGAAAGTGGAAGAGAAAAGGCTTTTGGTACTTCATGATAAGTGTGCTTTGGCACACACCAATGTGAAAAAGATCCTGGAAGTTGTGCAAGCTTGTGAGTATGAAGAAAATACTATATTTGCTTACTGCATAAAGTGGCCAGATGCCACAAAGAGTATCAAAGATCTCATGGACTCCATTGAGTCCCAATTGACAACTGTTTCCAGTACATACAGTGCATCTAAAGACAGAGACAGGTCAACCTGGAATGCTATCACTGCTCACAGAGATAAATTCTTTATTCTATATAAGCAGAAGGAAGACATCATCAGAGGATTCGATCAGTTAGGTGACCTTATGAGAATGGAGTACACTCCTATGGCCTATGCTTTGGAAAATGCAGAAAAATTAGAAAAGATCATTTTGACTCCATGTACTCCGGATGATGCAGAAGAAAGTCTGATAGAGTTAGAATCTCTAAACAAAATGCTGATATCTATTAAGAAGAGTTGGGCGAATGGTAAGTCAACATGACAAGGTATTCTCAAGGAGCTTCAAGGCTCACCTTCCTTCGGGTAATGCTTTTTCAGTTTTCATATGTGTGGACCACCTTTTGTCCTTGATGTCAAAGGGGGAGAGAATGTCATGAAGAGGAAATGGGAGAGTGTGTTGCACATAGAAGGTTTGTAAATTCTTTTGGCATAAGTTGCCATTAATGAAAAAGGGGGAGATTGTTAGAATAATGAAGAAGAACATCTCATTATGCAGCTTTTGTGTTGTCATTGATGTCACCATCTTATATGTGTTGCAAGTGCAAGTTTAAGCTTGATCTGGTATTCTGAACCAGTATGCAATTATTATTCTCTGGTATTTTGGTCCACAATCCTTCACTGATGAATATCATAACTTGTGGTTTTGGGAGTTGGTTCTTGGTTGTTAGAAGCTTGTATGCTAAGATTCTCATGTGCACAGGTGCTCGTATGGCGAGTTGGCATTATTTTGTTGTTGCATTTTGTTATTAGGTCTCTCTGGCTGACCTAATGAATAGTTGATGTTATAATGAATTAATTTTGTGTTGCAGATGTATGTGTGGCCTATCTTAGGTCCATGCCGACATGTTGTAGCATAATACATGCTTGAATTGTTTTTGGAAAAGTTTTGTACAAGCTTGAAGCTAACAATTAATCTTTTTGGTGAATAAGGATTGCATCTAATTAGGCTGACCTAATTGATGCTTGTGGATGAGTCAGTTATATATATTAAATAGTTTTTGAGATTGAGAGTGACAAAGAAGAGAGATGAGTATGCGAAGATGATGAAGTGTGCAAAGTCAGTTTACTAAGCATCAAAGGAACTGAATCAACACTTGTTAGGTGTAACTCTATCAGCTCATTTTTTTGGCTGTAAGCCATTTTTAGATTGTATCTTTGTAGGCAGTGAGCCTTCCATTTTAGACAATGAGTCCTATTAGTGAACTACCCTTTGTAATATCTTATAACTGGTTATACTATATTGTGAGCTAATCCTCACCGTGGTTTTTCCCATTTTTGGTTTTCCACGTAAAAATCCTGGTGTTCATGTGTTGTGTGATTTTATGTTCTGCTAATGCTCTTGCTCATTCTTATTGTTATATGCATTGGATTAATTGGATGGTGTTTGTTCAATAAGTTTAAGAAGACACTGATTCACCCCCCTCTCAGTATCTTGGGTATTTAATAATTGGTATCAGAGCTTGGTTCCTCCGAAGAAGCCTAACGGCTTGAGGAAGATCTTGAAGATTGAAAAAATGGATGATCTAGAGAAGAACTCTAGACTACTCTTGAAGATCTTGAAAAAGCTGAAAATGAAAACAAAAATTTGAAATAAAATCTTGATGAGGCAAATGAATGCATCAGGAAATTGAAAGAGTAGTTGAAGAAATTCAAAGAAAGATATAGAGCAGTAAGTGAGTAATTAAAAAAAGCAAATGAAGAGATCACCAGATTGAAGGTGCAAGTGGAGGAAAAGAAGAGAATTGAAGATTGTTTGAATATAATGGTGAAAAGAAAGATTGATGAATGCACAAGGATTGAACAAGAGGTGGTAAACTTGAGAGCAGATCTGGAAAAAGCAAAACTTTGTGAAGATAAGTTCAAAACAAGCTCCACCAAGCTCGATGAATTGATTGTAGGACAAAAAAAAACTAAAGATAAAGGTGATTTGGGAATGGAAGCAGGTGAAAGCTCTAAGGCTATGCAGACCCAAAACACAATGGACAATCAAAAGACTCAAGATAAAGGAAAACAGACAAGAAATCCAAGAAGCTTTGCTAGAAGACCGCCTATCAGACAACCAAATGCTCAAAGGTACCCATCTTTCAATGGTGTTTGTTATTTTTCATGCAATAAATTTGGTCACAAGGCAATAGAGTGTAGTTCAGTAGAATAAACTAGTATGGTAGCTCCTTCGAACAATGTTTTGCATGCAAGAAATTTGGACATAGAGCTAGTGAATGCAAAACTTAGATGATGAATTGGTTTAATGGAGGAAGAATGAATCAATCTTTTGTTTGCTACTACTATACATGTAATAAGTTTGGACACAAAGAAAATCAGTGTAGATCAAGAGTTAATGGAGATCAAACAAATAAAAAAATTGTTTGCTACAATTGCAACAATCTCAGACACATTTGAAGGGTATGCTGAAGTAAAGGGGGAAAGCAATCTGATCCGGTAAAGAAGAATGAACCATTGAAGACAATTGACAAGAATGAGGTTAAGAAGAAATGAACAAGATATGGAAGAAGAAAGAAGAGCTAGTAACATCAAATGCGTTTCTGCCCTCATCTAGTGTAGACAATTCCTCTGACAATTAGCCCTAGCATGGTCTTAGGGGGAGTATTAACAAAAAATTATTCAACCCCACTGGATATCTGGTGTGTCAGACATTGGCACGATGATATGTTGTAAAGAATGAATAGAAAGAGCGTATGCAAAAGGAATTGGAAGAAAATTTGTAGGCATGATCATTTGTGAAGCAAATTAGGGGTTTTTAGTGCAGTAAAGAAGGTTTTTATCATCTTTTTGAATTCTGCCACATTTAATGCGAATTAGGGCAGCATGTTTATCTATAACTTAGTGAGTTTGTAAGGTGTTTTGATCACTTGTGCATTTGAAGAAAGTAGGTAGAGAGGACATGGAAACATTGATTTTGGCAATTATTCAATATGTTATTACTTTGGAAGTTAGTTGGGACTATGTTAAGAAAAATGTTTCTGAGAAATTATGGGAGGCCCTAATGAAAAGAAGATTAGAGGTTGTTGAGATGGAAGAAAAGATAAGAAATGAGGAATTTGAGGAAATTGAGTTCTCTTTGACCCCAGATGATTTGTAAACCTTGAAGAAGGTATGCTCAAAGATGTTTCAAATGAAGAAAAGGGTAAACACTTTGATGACAAAAGATAAAAAGCAAATAAAGAAAATAAAGAAAGAAACTATAGAAGCCATCAGGGGTATGATTGAGAAATATGGTATGTTTGGTGCACTCCCATATGATTCTAGACCTAAATCAAGAGAAGAGGATTCTGCAGAGGTAAAGGAAAATATTCCTCAGGGAACAAATGATATAGATACCCTTCCAGAAACAGGTGTTATAAATGATACTCTGGAGATAGGGAAACAAAATGAGGAAGAAGTTGAACTAGAGAAGCTTGACATTGTCCCTTCAGAGCATGTTGAAGGAGAAAAAGATAAAGATGAAGGTGAAGGGAATGGCGAAGAAAGAGACAAAGATGAAAAAGTAGTAGAAGAAGAAAAAGTAGAGGAAGAAGAAAAGGTAGAGGAAGAAGAAAGAGTAGAGGAAGAAGAAAGAAATGGGGAATCTGCCAGGAAGAATGAAGAAGATTAAAGGTAAGTTGTGGATTCACAAAGGTCCTCTAGAGAATCCTCCTTCGGTGATGATGTATTAAAAGGCTTGTTATCCAAGCAAATCAAGTTCTAGCTAGTAATTCCTATGGAACTTCTACAACTCCCCATGGTTCAAGGCAGTATGGATTTGGACAAGATATCTCCCATTCACAAATTGGTGTTAGGGGATGCATTGCATGCATTTAGAAGAAAAGAAAATTTGGAGGCAAACCAAAAGGGGATAAATCTTATTGATGATGTCCTCAAAGCTTTGCAGGAGGCCACCCTCGATACACTAATTGATACATCTCTCACTCCGGTAGAGAATCTAAAAATTCTATTGGAATCCTTTAAGGAGTATGCCTTCGGACTTGGTGAGAAGACAAGGCAAGATATTGAGGAGAAAGTGGAAGAGAAAAGGCTTTTGGCAATTCATGATAAGTGTGCTCTAGCACATACCAATGTGAAAAAGAGCTTGGAAGTTGTGCAAGCTTGTGAGTCTGAAGCAAGTACTATATTTGCTTACTGCATAAAGTGGCCGAATGCTACACAGAGTATCAAAGATCTCATGGACACCATCGAGTCCCAGTTGATAGCTTTTTCTAGTACATACAATGCATCTAAAGATAGAGACAGGTTAACCTGGAATGGTATCACTACTCATAGAGAGAAATTATTTATTCTACAGAAGCAAAAGGAGGACATCATCAAAAGATTCGATCAGTTAGGTGACCTTATGAGAATGGAGTACACTCCTGTGGCCTATGCTTTGGAAAATGCAAAAAAATTAGAAAAGATCAACTTGATTCCATGTACTCTGGATGATGCAGAAGAAAGTCTGATAGAGTTATAATCTTTGAACAAAATGCTGATATCTGCTAAGAAGAGTTGGGAGAATGGTAAGTTAGCATGGCAAGGTATTCTCAAGGAACTTCAAGGCTCACCTTTCTCCGGGTAATGCTTTTTCAGTTTTCATATTTTTGGATTGCCCTTTGTCCTTGATGTCAAAGGGGGAGAAAATGTCATGAAGAGGAAAGGGGAGAGTGTGTTGCACATAGGAGGTTTGTAAATTATTTTGGCACATGTTGCCATCAATGACAAATGAGAAGATTTTTGGAAGAATGAAGAAGAACATCTCATTATGCAACTTTTGTGTTGTCATTGATGTCACCATCTTATATGAGTTGCAAGTGCAAGTTCAAGTTTGATTCGATATTCTAAACCGGTATGCAGTTATTATCCTTCGATATTTTGGTCTGCAATCCCTTGCTAATGAATATCATAACTTACAGTTTTGGGAGTTGGTTCTTGGTTGTTAGAAGCTTGTAAGTTCAAAATCTCATGTGCACAGGTGCTCGTATGGTGAGTTGGCATTATTCTGTTGTTGCATTTTGTTATTAGGTCTATCTCTGGCCGACCTAATGAATAGTTGATGTTATAATGAATTAATTTTGTGTTGTAGATGTATGTGTGACCTATCTTAGGTCCATGCCGACATGTTGTAGCATACTACATGCTTGAATTGTTTTTGGAAAAGTTTTGTACAAGCTTGAAGCCGACAGTTAATCTTTTTGGTGAATAAGGATTGCATCTAATTAGGCTGACCTAATTGATGCTTTCAGATGAGTCAATTATATATATATTGAACAATTTTTGAGATTGAGAGTGACAAAGAAGAGAGATAATTATGTGAAGATGATAAAGTGTGCAAAGTCAGTTTACTAAGCATCAAAGGAACTAAATCAACACTTGTTAGGTGTAACTCTATCATTTCATTTTTTTGGTTGTACTTAGCCATTTTTACATTGTATCTTTGTAGGCAGTGAGCCTTCCATTTTGGAATGTGAGTCCTAATAGTGAGCCACCCCTTGTAATATCTTATAACCAGTTATACTATATTTTGAGCTAATCCTCATCGTGGCTTTTCCCATTTTTGGTTTTCCACGTAAAAATCTTGGTGTTCATGTGTTGTGTGCTTTTATGTTCTGCTAATGCTCTTGCTCATTCTTACTGTTATATGCATTGGAGTAATTAGATGGTGTTTGTCCAATAAGTTTAAGAAGATACTGTTTCACCCCCCTCTCAGTATCTTGGGTATTCAACATGGTTTTCCAACGAGCTTACGAGGCTGTGATTGAGAATTATACCCTTCTGAGGGTCATCAGACAACTTGATGGAGCCATGTGTTTGGAGAGATCAATATGGATTGTTGAATAATTCAAGAATCTATGATTCAATAGTTCATAGGAGGAAGAACTTCAAAATTCAGTTAGGGGATACACCTTTTCAAGGGTCACAAGGCAACTTGATGGTGTTCCATTTTATCAAGGATTTGTTTCTTCAAGGAAGATCTTCATAAAGATGTATATATATTTTGTAATTAGCAAGTTTTGTTATGTAAGCCTTAAGGGGGGGTCCCTTGGAAAAGTGAATAAGAGCTTTTAGTGGATACATTTTTAGGAACAATGTAATAAGGGGGGTAATGTTGGAAATATTACATTGCTAACAAATTAGTTATGGTGGTTGTATCTATGGTAGTTACACAGTTCCATTTGCATATATGTGGTTCTCTTGTAATTCTCCTTTATATTGTATCTATTCCTATCAAATATCAATGAAAGTTTTGTGCATTTTACCAACAATTTAATATATAATTAATATATAGATATATAAAATTGAAATGTATAATTAGATTTGTATAGTATTCATCTATATAATTTTATAAATATTATGTTGTGCTAGACTTTATGTGTGTGTGTAAATATGTTTATATGTATATACAGAGATAAAATATTCATGAAAATAGATATTTTTGGGCCTTCTAAATATAATCATTAGATTTATTTCACTCTAGGAGGCACCTTAAATAAAGTATCCTACACAAAACTCTCAAGAAATGAGAAATTTTTACTTATTTAAAGATTTGATAACATGTTGTAGAAATTAGATAACTCATTGGACTAGGAGTATAATTAGAAAAATCAAATATTTTCCACTTGGGAGACATAGTAAAATATGATGTAGATATTTCTAAGAAAATGATTAAAAATAATGCAATGAATCTAAAATAATTAATATAACCATGCCACAAAGAGAAGAATCAAACTCTAAATGAAACCATGAGATAAACTAAGATAATGAAAAGTTCCTTAATAATATGGCATGAGACATAAAAACTAAATGATCTTTGTAAGCTTAACTAACAAGGTGTGAATTTATACTAAAAGTGAAACTAGTTAAGTAATGTACTCTTTTCACACCGAAAAAACTACCACCAATCCCTACCTATATAAAAATACATTCATGTATTTTTTCTAAATCAACAAGAATCTCACCACAATTAAAATCTATCAAACCATGAACCATCAATACTAAGAATTAGGCATTCATGAGCAAAGAATCTTGAAGTGCATACATTTCAAAGAAAATTAGGTATTTTGGGACCTTAGCTACTAATCTCATAAAAAGTAATCTAAAAGTGTTTGTAATACCTCCAAAAATACCAAAGAAATATTTTCCAACTTCCAAACATGCACCTCCTATCACTACTAACAAGATTCTTTTTCCACTAATCCTTTTATTAATATGACTATCCCTATCACTAGACTTGACCATCCACCACCGAATATCTCTAATAACATTCAACAAACCCATACATCAATGGAATTATTCCAAACTAATGAATTATTTTCTAAATTAATGGTGTTTTAAGATAACATCTCCACATGGTATCATAGGATCAATTTTGGAATTCATTTAGATGGAAAAGCATATGAATCATGAATATTTTTTTTATGGATGATTGTGTCAAACACATCAACATGCAATATGAAATAAAAATTAGATCCAAAATAAAAATAGATAAAAAATAATACATACGCTCACCAATTAAAAAGGAAGAATAGAAATAAGAGGCATTAAATCCACATCTCCAAAAGTTAGGTCCGTGCAAAAATCTAAAAGTCCCTATCTCCCATCCCAATCTCAAAACCCTCAACCTAAATCCAAATATCCACATCCTAGTGCTATAAATATTAAATCCATCTAGGTCTTTAAACCCTAAGATTGATAATTTAAAAATAACACATCCCAATCCCAACATCTAAAAATTCCATACACTCAAAATATTGCATCCTAATTAAAATATTCAATGTCCATCATGGTGTATGTAACTATTGGTATTGGTTCCTATCTGTAAGAAAAGTGGGCCACAAATCAAAGTTTTAATCACTTGGAATTCTCAAGAGCTATATTTATACCCAATTTAAAATAATAATAAAATAATTAAAGGTTGTATGATAGAGAATATTATAGTGATATAAAACTTAAGAATAATCAAACATACACCATACAAAAATCAAACATTAATTTGAATCACCATAAATATCCTTTTTATATATATATAGCTCATTAATATGATATAGTATATTTAGATCTTAATACTCTTTTCTAATTTCCTCTTATTCTTTCTTACTTGTGTGTGTGTGTGTGTGTGTGTGTGTGTGTACATATATGTAAACATATATTTCTCTTACATCTATCTCAATATATTTTCTTATCCCACACATATACATGAGATTAGGGGCATGTCCCTTAAAAAAATACCTATTTCTACTTGGCCTAGTCAATCTTGTGCTCTACACTTCATTTGGGGCCATTTATGGTAGGTTATGATGGTTTTTGTACTTCTATTCTAACCTTTTCCATCATAATCCCCTCTTTCAAAACTACATATTGTCCTCAACACATGTAGAATACATTAATTAGCAAGAAAAATAAAGTGTACATCTCTTTTAATTGGAGAAACGCACTATCCCACTATGTTTTTCTCTTGTTCCACAAGACATGAATTTGTGCAACCTATTGTTGAATGCACAAGAAAACTGAGAGAGGGGGGGGGTGAATCAGTTTATAATTAAAACATCAAAACCTTCATTCACATTTAGATCCACATTAACTTTAATAGACTTTAATCTATTAGAATGATTTAGCATGAAAGAAAATAATAGAAACTAAAACACAACACCATACATAATAGAACACTAGATTTATATAGAAAACCAAAGAAGGGAAAAACCACGGTGAGGATTAGCTCACAATATAAAGTAATTGCAATACTAGATATAATAGGCTCACTATCGAAGGGCTCATTGCCCAAAAGAAAGAAGGTCTCACTGCCAAGGGCTCACTATCAGATTACATAAAAGAAGAAAGAAGATTGTTACAGTGATAAATCCATCTCAAAGAAACATAAAAGTTCCACCACAACATCACCAGTATGTATTCACATCCTTTTTGAAGAATGTAGACACTTGCTCACTACTTCTATAGTTTAACACATTAAAGCTCACACTACATTTTGCACTTTCACACTCTACAACTCTGCACTTTGCATCACACACACCATACATTCTTTTTCCATGAATTCAACACTTATTTATACCATCTTCAACCTTGAAAAAAATCTCCAAGGTTAGTTATGCACCACAACCGTGCAAATTCAAATTAGGTCGGCACCAAAACATTCCCATAGTGGAAAGGAATGAAGGTGAACCACATCACACCTTAACTTGGACCTAAATCCACACATACACGTCTCACCATACTTCCACAAACATCGAAGAAACTCCACAATTAGTGTACATATGCAACAAAAACACAAGGTACACCAACATACAATTCCAAATTTAATGCAACAATAAAAAGGGATGGACTAGCACGACTATGTTGTTGCCCATAAAATATGCTCACAAGTGAAATCTGATGTCCACTATTTGAACCCCAAAGGAAAAAATAAAATACTCACAAGATAGTGAAATTTATTGTTCACTAGGTGAGGAAAAAGGTGGACTAGCATGGTTACACTATTTGTCCAAAAATATATCCTCACAAGGTCTAGTGCAGTCTAATATACACTAGGTGAGCTCCCAAAGGAAAAAATAAAAGGGTGGACTAGCACGGTTGCACTATTTGTCCAAAAATATATGCTCACAAGGGTTAGTGCAGTCTGATATATACACAAGGTGAGACCCAAATGTCACCACTAACAAGCAAGTTGTATTATGCTCGGTGGCCATGATTATGATAAGGTAAACAAAAACAATCAGAAGGAGTTTACTTGATACATGAAAGGTCTCACCTTAGGGAACATCACACTTGACATCACCACCAAGAGAGGAATAGTCAAGGAATAAAAGATTTACACCTTATGGAATGTAAACCATAACATTACTATCAAGGGGAATTTCATATGCCAAGAAAGGTCACACTCTTATGGGACATCAAATCTAATATCACCACAAAGAAGATGCATCACATGAATTAAGGAGACCACAATTTGATTAGCATGGTCACACTTTCTAGGAGATGCAAGCCATCATCACTAAGAGGGGAACATGCAGATAATAAACATGGGAGTATATGCCCCCCCTTAAAATGTTAGTGTACTTGCTATATACACTAATTTTTTAAGGAGATAAAGAGAGATCTCAATAAGAAATACACCTAGGATAAGACTACCTTACCCCTTGCCACCCAAGTATAGGACAAGGATGAGCCAAGATAAAGTATTATATGCTACACCTTACAAAAGAAAAGATAATTATGTATAAATTTCAATACATGTGATAGCATTGATAATGCTATAATTCTACAACTATCACATGATAAGGAGAAAAGTAAATAATTCTTAGTCGATTATATGATCATATTGATTTGCAAAAGGATCAAATTGTTTCAATACCTTCTTTAAAGCATGACAATCATTAGTAATATGCCCAAGGGTTTTATGATATGCATAGCGAGATATTCTTGTACTTTTTCCTTTCTTATTTTCATTGATAGTGGCAATGTAATCAACCCTTAGTTAAGGAGTGCATGTAAAGCCTTTTTAGTTTTGGACATAGGACAAGGGAACTTTAAATTCTTGAGTTTGTAAGGACTATGTTTCTTACTTGATTGACCAATTGTTTGATATGAAGGTGGAGGATTTTGATATCCTAAGCCTTTAGTTTCTTTTGATGGTATTTTTTCCAATAGAGAGTGGATTTCATGCTCATTGTGAATGTCACAACCCTACTTTTTTAAAATCCTAAAGCCTTGGCCATAAGTTTGTTCCCAATTAATGGGTGTATTGGTAGCTTTGTGCATATAAGATAAGAGAGTATTAGATGGCATAGGCTATTTGTGTTTATCATTAATGTGTGCTTCCATGCTCTTAGTTTAGATATGTCCTATGACTCAACTTCAGGATATAAAAGATCAAACATGGGTATGTGCAGGATCATGATGGGCCAAAAAGTGGCAATATGATGGGTATGTGTAGGGTATGTGGCTGACGACTTTTTTTATACCCAAAATTGATGAAAAGAAAAGGGTTTTTAAAGGAGATTCTCAGCTTTCCACCAATATAAATTATGCTTTACTTTGAATTTAATAAATAATTACTACTCATTTTCTATTTGAATTACATCTAAAGTCCTGATTGATAGGTTGATTGAAAAACATCTATAGCTTTCAAACGGTATCGCATTTTTTGAATCTAAAATATGCGTCACATTCTATGCTTCGCATACTATAGGATTAAAAAAAAATAATTTCATGAAGTTTTGACCAAGTTAAGGTGGTCAGACATACGAGTTTTTATATTTTTTAAAAGTTGTAATAAAAATTCATAATTAATTATTCACTTGGAAAAAAATTACCAAAAAATATGCATCACATCAGGGCATGAGTCCTCTACTTATATCTAAAATAGATTATAAAAAATATTATCATTTTATTGTGGTTAGGGTGGCCAGACAAACACCTAATATGCATCACATCAGGGCATGAGTCCTCTACTTATATCTAAAATAGATTATAAAAAATATTATCATTTTATTGTGGTTAGGTTGGTCAGACAAACACCTACTTCTTATTTTTTCTTTGAAATTTAAGTAAGTTACTGCATTGAAATTCCAAATTTTCACCAAATAGAGTTTTTTTTAAATAAACCTAGTAGTTTAGAAACTACATTCAATTTGCTACAGATTCTATTCTTACATATTTTTGAAATAATATAGATAACTTATTCAAATTTTTACATCAAGTTGCCTAACTCTGATTTTTTTGAATTTTTCGCCACTTAAGGGCCTGTTTTTTCCATGATGATCCTACACATACCCACATGTCAAGTGGTGGAATTATAGGAGGGGTTGGTTCTTGACATTAATTATTAGGCTATTGTATGGAGGGGTAAAAGGATACATTTTTCTCAAGGTTATGCAAGGAATTTTGTATGAATTCATGCATGCTATCTTCATCCTCACCCAAGATATCTACTTCACAAGGACAATCATTGGGAGGTGAAGGATCATGAATAGTCTCAATTACATTGGGATCATCATCAAACACACAACTTGAAACATCAACCAAATATTTCAAGGATATCCACACTTTACCAAAACACATATCCATGATGAAATTTTACCAACTCTATGCATAGAAAGGAAAAAAATACCCAAAAATAAAACATATCAAGTAGGAACAAGCCATAAAAAGATCAAAAAAGGTCTCAATTTTTTTTTGTTTGACCAAGATAAGCAGGATAGGGTCGCCTAGGGGAAAATGAGTCTTAGAGATACTGAAAAATGAAAGTTTGGCTAAGAACTAAGTTGCGTAATTTTTTTGAATCTACTTGCAGAAAATTGAAATAATAAATGAATTTCCAAAATTTGCTTAATGTATCCCCATTTGATGTGAAATGAAAGTACATGCAAGAATGTGAAAGATATTTGAATGAATTTTCAATGTAATTTTTCAGATCTAAAATATGATAATTGACTGATTAAAATGTAGAGACCTAAAAATGATGACTTTTCAATGCAAATTTTGATTTTAAACAATGCCCTTTCTTTTGACCAAATGAACTAAATGCAAGATGCTTCAGATTATGCAATTTTTGAAGTAGAAACAAAGATCTACAAGTATAAGAAATTTGAGCAAGAAGAGACAAAAATGTGTACAAAAATTTACAAAAGCACTTGTACAAGGACAAGGTTGCCCAAGGGTGAATGAGTTTTTGTATAGGGTTTTGGAAAATCAAAATTTGAGTGTTTATGTTACTGTTTATGACTTTTGTTCCTAGATGCAAACTAATTCTACAATGATTACTTTTTCATAATTTTTAGATGAAATGAAAGTGCAATTGAGTGACAAAGTGTAAACAAAAGTGAGGATTTTGAATGAAATTATGATCTAAATGACTGACAAATAAACTAATACAAACTATGGTGTAAAATGTATGTAATATTTTTTGGATTTTTTTCAATTTTAATGATGCAAACATGCACGATCTAACCCTAAATGAAGAATGCAAACTGCAAACAATAATGCAAAACCTAGATCTAGGGTTTGAAAGACTTCCAAATTAGAAAAGGTATGATGTCAAATGTCGGGTTCACCAAAATGAAATGATGGCAAAAGAGGGACCGGGTAAATCCCTAATCCCTTGAATATGAGGAATATAGGATTTAGTGGTCTCTCTTCCCAAATTTCATTAAGAATCCCACCAATTAGAAATCCAAGGGACTTTCAACCTCAATTGTGAGTCCCTTAGATTTGAATGTTGATGGGAATTCTTTGAGGAAAAAGGTAGATTATAAAGAAGAATGATTTCAAATAATGAAACTAAATGTATTATGAAACCTAGAACGTAAATTGCAAATTATCAAATGTACAAAAATTGAAACAACAATTTGTAGGCAGATCTGAGAAGGGTTTTATATCATATACCTATCAAAAAAGATATTTTTGGAATGTGGGTCAATGCAAGATCATGGGGGTCCAAAGCAGGTTGGTGCTGTCATAATAGTGGTTTACAATTCCTGAGAGGAATGAATTTTAGCTGAAATCACATATTTTTAGAAAATATAATGATTTAAGCCTTAAAAAGTTCCATTTTAAGGATTCCAATTGAAGAGGGTTTGATCAAATCACCTTAGATCAAACCCCCTTGGATAGAACCTCGCTAGTTTTAAACCATACCTATAAATGCGCCTCTCTTTACACCTATCAAAATGTTGATAAAAAAATCACTTTTGATTTAGCTTTGGGGATCAAAATGAATTCATTTAAAATTTATTTCAAATGATTATGGTATTCCTCGAACAAGCTATCCAATGAATATAATTTTAATATGTTTTGGTTTTGTTATGTATTTGTTTTTTAAGTTTTATTAAACATAGGTTTTTATCTAAAATGAATTTCTTTGTTCTTAACATGTGGAAAAATAGAAGATTATAAAAAAAAAATTAAAAATATGAGTGCACTAGATATTGAAGTCCTTGATCCAACAAAAAAAAATAATTTTTTGACATATACAAAAATAGTTACTCGTTATACGGTCGATTGTGTCCTAATTGTAATTCGTTTGTCTTTGAAACTTGATTAAGGAAAAATATTCAATAAAAAAATATCTAACCAAGTGGAAGCGCTAGATATCAGAGTTACAAATCTAAATTTGAAAGAACTAGAATTTTATCCTTCATGGAAAAAAAGTTATGCACGGCAGTGTCACTTTTAAAAATGTTGTTTTCCTAAAAATCAATTTTCGTGGAGATAGAAAAAAAGTGCAATTTGATTCCAAAAATTTTGAAAAAATATTTTTAGAATCTACAGACAAAATTTGATGAGACTCTAGTTTGTACCATCTTCAAATTCCTCATAGTTTAGCCGTTATAGGTGCCCGAATGTGAAGATTCAGTTAAAAATAATAATTTCAGTGTCCAGTTTGGCCAAAAATTGTAAACCACTATTATGGGATCACAGCCCTTAAGTGGCAATGTAAATTTAGAAAAATAGAGTTAGAAAACTTGACATAAATATTTGAATAGGTTATTAACATAATTTGAAAAATATGTAAGAACCAAATTTGTAGCAAATTAAATGTAGTTTCTAAGTTACTAGTCCTCTTTTGGAAAAATGTATATCTATTTGGTGAAATTTTGAAATTTCAATACAATAGTAATAAATTTTTAGGAAAAAAAAAGTAGGTGTATGTTTGACCAAACTAAGTACAAACAATTTTTTTTTGTTTGAAACTTTCAATATAATTAGAGGACACATGCTCAGATGTGTCACATTTTTAATAATTTTTTTGCAAGTAAATAATTAGTTATGAATTTTTTATTAGAATTTTTTAAAAAATATTAAAACTTGTTTGTCTGACCACCATAACTTGGTCAAAAATTTATGAAAATAATTTTTTCTTTTCTTTTTATCCTATAGTATGGGAAGCATATAATGTGTTGCATCTTTTGGATTAAAAAAATGTGAAATCGTTTAAGAATTATAGATTTGTTTTAATCAACCTATAAATCAGGACTTTAGTGAGAATGCATGTAGAAAATCAATATTAATTATCTATTTAATTCCAAATAAGCCATATTTTATATTTTTTTGGAAAGCTAATTTTTTTATCAATGAACCCTTTTCACTTCATCAAATTCGGATAAAAAAAATGTTGTCAGCCACTTTTGGGTCATATTGCCACCTTTTGGACCCCCATGATCTTGCACTCACCCATGTGCAGAGAGACAGGGTCACCCATGGGAAAAGGGGTCCCAAGTAGGGATTTTGAAAACACTTTTTGTAGTCCTCTAATGTCAGATCTGAGATACCGATTTCTGCTTGCAAACTTATCGGAATGTCAGAAAAAAATTCTTTAACTTAGTTTCTGCGGCTTGAAAAATTTGATGACAACAAATTCAATAATGCAAAATTTCTTCTTTAAGATCTTTCCACTCCTTCATCAACCTATACCCTGCACATAAACAAAGAGGTAAAATTGTTTTGTTTGTTTGTATGGGGGTTTGCCTTGGTCAAAACCCAGTTTGGTAAGTAAAACTTGATAGAAAGATAATGACAAAGGGAAGTAAATGATGGATGAACAATTTTTGCAACTCACCACCCTTCAATGGATTCCTTCAAGGACTAAATTCAAACACATCTCTTCAAAGGAATTGAGTCTTTCTTGCTTGATTGATTGGGATACAAGAATGCTTGGATGTTTAAGGAGCTACAGCGTATATTAGTCTTCTCAACACAACATGAACGCACATAAACTTGGACATGATGTTAGGATCTTGATTGATGCTACAAATGACTAATAAATTTTCCCTTGAATGCTCTTTATAATAATATTTTCTCTTGAAATTCAACTCTTGCTTGTTAGATCATGTTGCTTAGATTTCAAATGATAGAATGATTATGTATTTATAGTTGTTTATCTAATTTTCCAAAACTTTGATTCCAAAAGCCAACACTTACAACTTGAATTTGAATCATTAAAGGCCACCAAAAACATATTTTAAAATGGGTTCTGGCACATAAAGGGAACCCATTTTCCCATGGATGAATGGGTCTTGGCCTAAATCTCTAGGACACTCATATTCTATGGAAATTAAATAATTAAATGTATTTATTAAATGTTGGTTCTCTTTTGGAAAAGGGTAAGAATAAGACATTGGAATGCATAATTTTGAAAATTTAAAGCTTAATTAAGTCCAATAAATTAAGGGGCCCAAATATAGTGTGAAATTGTGAAGGTATACAACTTCATATACTACACAAATGAAAATAAACACACAACAAAGAACAAGTTTAGTACTAACGATTCCAATTAGTAAGGTAAAGAGACCCCAGTCTTAAATTTTCTCAAATACCAAACATCATCCATCGAATAAATGTTAGTTCACATGAGGAATAGTAAGCTGTGTTATGTTGCATCACCCATGAAGCACATAGCTCCACTGGAAAGAAAGTTGTATTATGCTAGGTGGTCATCTTAAAAGGTGT
>VDFB02122544.1:0-58482 GCA_007258455.2 Sequoia sempervirens | reverse complement strand
GGCCACTTAAGCCCCCTTTTTGGGAACCATCTTGGTGCACTTACCCCTAAGCGTATGAGTTTTCTTTGATGAAAAGGGCTTCTCAACTATTTCATTCATAGCTTCTCAAGGTATACTTGGTTTCCAATTCTCCTCCTTTTTGTTGATTTCATCTTTGATTGGATTTTTAAGGAAATCAACATACTTCTCTTCATTGGATTTCTTCGATGATTTGCAACTTTGTCTTTCTTCATAGCCAATACTACTCCTATTGAATGTGGACTTTTCATATATTTGATGATGTCATCCAAAATTTCTCAACTCTTTTCATTCTTCAAGTTTCTGTTTAATAAGTCTTTGCCCTCTCCAATTCCTTTCTTAGGGAAACAATCTCGAATTCCAAAGTTTCATAATTTCCTTCCTTTATCTTCATTTGGTTTCTCATATCCTCTTCAACCCTTTTTGCTTCTACTTGAACTTTTGGATCTACAATAAATTTTCCTGATTCTTCAAGGCTATGTTAATTTTTCTTTGGCTTCACTATCCTCTTAAATTCGTAGTACTTGTATCAAATTTATCTTCTGAAGCTTCTCGAACACTCTATAGGCATTATGGATTTCCTCCTCAAGACCCACTTATCCTTTGTCTTCACTATGCACTTCTTTTAATTTTTTCCGTCTTTTTTTTGTCTTTATCATCCTTTGCTTGCAATGCCACAACGAGTACTTATTCTCTACCATTGTTTAAAATTTCTTCATCACTTTCCTCTGATTCCTTGAATAAAGACTCTTTATGTACTTACATAAATCCTTCTTTTTTATTTTTGTATTGACCTCATGTTTAGCCCTTCTTTTGTTGATATCTTCTTCCTTTCTTCATGTAGTGATCCTCTTCATAATCGTTGCTTTCACTATTACCCTATGAACACTTAGGAGCAAAATGAACTATTCTATCATAATTAAAACATTTAAATGGTAACTTACCTTGATACTTCCCAAATCCTTTCTTTAGATTTCTCATGAAGTGAGCTTCTTCTTCATCCATTTCATTGCTTGAGCTATCACTTGGTTCATATACTTACTCTTTACCCTAGATGCAACTCATCCTTTGTTAATTTGTCTAGATCTCTCATTTCTTCAATTGTCAAAATTTTGGAATCAAATCTTAAAGGTAAAGACCTCAATACCTTTTGTACAATCACAACTTCTTCAAATTTTCACCAAGACCTCTTAAAGTGTTCATGATCTCATCAAAACGTAGCAAACATGAGGCTATGTTTTCTTCTTCTTTCATCTTAAGGCTTTCAAATTATCTTCTATGGGTTTGAAGCTTTTCCTTCTTTACTTTATCATCTCCTTCATAGATACTCTTCAACTCATCCCAAATTTCCTTAGTTTATTTACAATGCATAACTTTTATAGACTCCAATTTGGATAATCTACACAATATCGCATTCTTGGATTTTACATGTTTTCACTTTCCCTCTTTCTTGCTTGATCCACTGGAGGAATCATAGGGGATTTGCAACCATTTAACTGATTGCAAAATATCATACCCTAGAGCATTCAAGTAGGTTTCCATCTTTAAGCTCTAAAAGGCATAATTTGTTCCATCAATTCAATGTCCTATTTGATGAGAAACCATATCCTCTTTGCCTAGCCATGTGTGCTCTTTTAGATCTTCCTTCTAATAGTTAGACTATCTCTGAAGGAACAAACTCTAATGCCAATTTAAGAGCACTCAATTATACTAAGAAGGTGGGGGGTTAATTAGTATAACAATAATATTTTACTTTTCAAACTTTAAAAAACCACAACAACAACATTTCACAAATCATCCATGATAGTAGCACACATGAAAGATCTAGCAATAAGGAACATGTAAGAAAAACGCACAATTTACATGGAAACCCTTGTGGAAGAAAGCCACAAAAATTGGTTACTGATATAGATCTTGTAATCACCAACCTACTTTATTTATAAAGCTTTTTTTGTAGGCACCAACCCACTAGAGACACCGATCCCCACAGTTGAGCACCAACTTAGCAGCCTAGACACCTATCTCTTCTAATGAGAGGCACCAACCTCACGATCCCCTTAATTCAAAGGCACCAACCTCTGAATGAACAATACAATAATTTATATCAAACTTCTTCTTAGATTTTCCCTAATTCACCTTCATAAATATAATACTTCACCAAAATTTTCCTTTAAAATTTTCTCAGTCCATAAATTTTGCTATAAAGCTCTCATGGATCTACTCATATGTCTTATAATTTTTCTCATATGTTTTCAAAATTCTACACTTATACGCCTTTTATGGTTACTCCTTATACGATGATATTAAATGAATTGCTTGCATTCAAATGGACTCCATAATCTTCTTAAATATTTTATCCAAGAGGGGCCACTTTATGAAGCAACACATCCTTTCAAAATGGATGCAACCCTTCAATTGATAAGCACAAAGTAATACAGAGAGGGGGGGTGAATCAATATCATCTAAAAGTTATATATGTGTGTTTGTGTGTGTGTAGCATTATCTAAAACTTCTAACAATCTTTGTAGGCACCAAGCTACAGGAGACACCAATCCCCTCTTATAAAATTTGTGAGACCAACCCATTGGAGATACCAATCCCCACAATTGAGCACCAACTCAGTAAGAGACACCAATCTCTTGTCAAGGCACCAACCTTCTATGTAATTCACTTATGAATGTCCTCTTCAAAGGATGATGAACAATCTCATTCAAATCAAGAAGTTCTTTTCTAAGTATATTCTTCTCTATAAATTTTCCATAATTCCTTCATAAAATCTACCTTAATTTATCATTTATAACCCTCTCCCTCAAATTTACTTGTGCTTGCATATTTTATCCTTTATTTCACACACACACACACACATACCCACTTCTTTCTTCTTCAAGTCTAATTGCTTTTATATCTTCATGGTTGAGTGAAGAGATGTATCTCTTTGAAAAGAGAGAACATTTCAAATAGGTATGTCCCTTTATTACCAAAACTAATCATTGCTTTTTCAACTTGATTGCTGCCCTTTGGAGACCTTAATTGCAAATTTTCATCTCTTGTTTTTAATTGTTGCTTCTAAACACTACCTTTTATGGAATCACTACCTTCTCCTTAATATTTTCATTGTCTTAGATCACTGGACATTTAAATATGAGTTTGGGCGATCACATTTGACACTATATGGTCTGCCAGCATATAAGGCCGGCCCAACAAAATGAATAATCTAATAATTTAAAATTAATTTTTGTGTTAAAATGACACCAAAATAATGAATGTCAGCCTCCTTCAAAACATATTTTATCTTTGATATGGAAAACTTATTATAAGGGGGCCAACCTGTAGTGTTTCATTGATGTGATCTTGATATTCATGGACTTTTGACATCAATGACAATTAATTATAACAATATCCACCTTTTTTGTTGATGGCACCACATTACTCCAATTCACTACTCCCTCTGTCATGTTGCTCCCTCTATCTTTCTTACCCTCCTATCATTGTACTTCTTGAGCCCTTTAACATCAATGGTAGAGAATTTCATCAATCAACTCCCCCTAAGGAAAACATTCATTTACTAACTACTTGAAGGTGATACTACCCCAACTTCTACCTTAATGAATCAAAAGTCTCCTTTGGAAGTGGCTTGGTGAAAATATCTTCAATATGTTCTTGGGTAGCAACATATTCCATTTTGACTTGTGGAGCAGCTACCTGTTCCCTTAAGAAATGATACTTGATGGGAATATGTTTGGTCCTAAACTGCATAAATGGATTCTTTGAGATATTAATTATATTTGTATTATCACAAAATATAGAAATTAGATCCTCATATTCAACCTCAATGTCCTTCAATGTTTGCTTCATTTAGAGAACCTATGTGCAAAAAGTTGTTGCTCCAATAGACTATGCTTTTGCTATGGATAGTGATATTGATGCCCACTTCTTACTCATCCAAGATACCGAATTCTTACCAAGGAAGAATGCTCCTCCGCTAGTACTCTTTCTATCATCTACACTACCACCCCAATTTGCATTTGTGTATGTTGTTAAAGTGAAGTCTTTACTTATTGAATACTGTAAACCAAAGTCTAATGTACCTTTCAAATATTTGAATATCCTTTTAATTACATGTAAATGAGTTTCCTTGCGTGCAACTTGAAATCCTACAACCATGCCCACTGTTTGAATAATATCTGGTTGTGAAGTTGTAACATATAGTAGACTTCCAATCATTGATCTATAGACTGAATGATTTTCATTAGGACACTCATCATCTTTACTAATCTTGCAACATGTAACCGTGGGGGTACTGATTGGGTTAAAATCCTCCATTCTAAACTTTTTGAGAATCTCTTTAATATATTTGGTTTGAGAGATGAAGTTTCCTTCATTTGTCTTAGAGATTTGTAATCCTAAAAAGAAAGATAACACCTCAAGAATGGACATTTTAAATTCTTTCTGCATAAATCTTGAGCAAATGCTTGACACATCTTATTATTGCTTCCTCCAAAAATGATGTCATCTACATTTACCATAATAATTAACTAATCAATCTCCTTCAGTTTTCAAATATAATTTGTTATCTGCAATACCTCTATTGAACCCTTGCTCTTGCAAATACTTATCCATTATAGAATACCAAGCTCTAGGGGCTTGTTTCAAACCATAAAGAGCCCTTTTATGATTACATACACAATCTCCATTTTATAACAAGATAAATCCTTCAGGTTGTTCTATATATGTACTTCCTCTTCTAAATGTCCATTAAAGAAGGTTGATTTCAAGTCCATTTGATATACTTTGAAATCTTTGTAACATGCAAAGGCTAAAAACATTCTTATAGATTCAAGGCATGCAACTGGAGAAAATGTTTCTTTGAAATCAATTCCTTCCACCTGAACATACCCCTTGCAAACTAGTCTTGCCTTATTCCTTACAACCTGGCCATTCTCATCTAGTTTATTTATGAAAACCCACTTTGTACCAATAACATTCTTATCCTTGGGTCTTGGAACAAGTTCCCGAGTCTCATTCTTCTCAATTTAGTTCAATTCTTCTTGCATGGATTTTATCTAGAATTTATCTTCACTTGCTTCCACGAAAGTTTTGGGTTCAATTTTAGAAAGTACTGACATATTTTAAAAATCTGGTTGATTAGCTAGTCTCCTTGTTTGAACTTTCATATCTTCATCTCCTAAAATCAAATCCTCAGGATGATTTTTTTGAACAAACTGAGATGCAATTTTTGGTGGTGCTTTAAAGGGTGTCCTAGATGTTTTTTTTTTTGCTTCTAGACTCATTATTCTCCATTGCTATTTCTTCATCTTCTTCTTTCTAATTTTATTCTTCTTGATAGTATGTCTTAGGTGCCTTGATTTTATAGTATCTTTCTTGATCAATCTTTACATTTTTTCTTTCTAACACCTTTTGTAGCCTTTTGTTGTAGCACCTGTATGCTTTTCTCCTCAACGAATACCCAACAAATATCCCTACATCCAATCTAGAATCAAACTTACCACTATTATCTTCATCTCTTCTTATGTAGCATTTACTGCCAAACACTCTAAAGTATTTCACTGTAATAGGTCTTCCTTGTTAGAATTATGAAAAACACGAGCCACATGATCAAACAACAAACAAATACACCTTCCATGCAAGCGATTTGCAAACAATATGTGCAATATTCCTCAACAAGAAAAAGCTCCAAAAGAACCTCAAAAAACTTCAAGGAAAACAAGAGTCCTCAAAGGTTGAGAGTTCGAGAGAACAAAAGAGTCTCCAAAGTAATAATACAATGAAGGTTGAGTGCTATATAGGAGCAACCCTAAATGCTAAAGGGATTAGATCATGACAAGTTTCAACATCACATGCGATGAGACAAAATGATCTAATAATAGCTCACTTCAGTTAAAATAGAAAAACACTTAGTTAACTGAATTAGAAATCCTAAGTTTAGCTTAAGTGCATGAGAATAAATTAGACTAATGATCAACTAAAAGTTAATTAATTATTAGCTAATGCATGATTACTCAACATTCCCTTCCATAGCTCATATGGAGTTTTATCATTATTCACTCTAATTTGAACACGATTCAAAATATATACTATTGTGAGCACTGCTTCCTTCCAAAATGAGTATGATAATTTGGACTCATTTAACATTGTCCTTTCCATATCTTATATTGTTATGTTTTTCCTTTCCACAACACCATTTTTTTGAGGAGTTCTCGCTGCTAAATAGTGCCTCCTTATCCCTTGTTGTTCACAGAACTCTACAAACTCATTTAAGGTGAACTCACCTCCTTGATCAGACCTTAGACATTTGATTTTGAGTCCAATTTCATTTTCCACTAGAGATATAAACGCATTAAATTTTTCAAAGGCTTATGATTTTTCTCTTAGAAAAGTTATCCATATCATTATAGAGAAATAATCAATCAACAACACAAAATAATACTTACCTTGTATACTCTTGGTTCTTGTTGGTCCACATAGATCTATGTGGATAAGCTCCAATGGCCTAGATGTAGAGTATTCCTTTGTGTTGAATGTCACTCTTTTCTGCTTCCCATGGTGACATCGTTTGCAAATAGTGTTGTTGGGTTTGTAAATATTAAGCATATCTCTAATTGCCCGATTCTTATTGATCTTCACCGGATTATCAAAGTTCATGTGTCCCATTCTCCTATACCAAATCTAACTTTCATCATTGTGACTTATAAAACATTTTTCACCTAAATAGAGA
The DNA here is from genome assembly GCA_007258455.2 of Sequoia sempervirens. Taxonomy (NCBI): domain Eukaryota; kingdom Viridiplantae; phylum Streptophyta; class Pinopsida; order Cupressales; family Cupressaceae; genus Sequoia; species Sequoia sempervirens. Next base: position 51,728 of record VDFB02122544.1, on the reverse strand, counting down.
TTGTTTGCCACTCTACTTGCATCATCTACCAGTCTCCCAAATTTTTTGATTTCATATCCTTCTTCATGGAAAGTTAAATTGTGACCTTGATCACACATTTGGCTAACACTTAGCAAATTATGCTTTAGTCCTTCGACATCTAAAACATTTTCTGGCCTTGTTCATCCATTATCTAGACTAAGATTCCTTGTTCTTGCAATTTTAGTCGTTGTGTTTTCCATTAATTTTATGGTTCCACCATTTATCTTCTTTAGATATCTAGACATTTGCTTTTATTAGGTTGGTCATGTGACTTAAGTAGCCACTATCAATATACCATTGATCTCTCTAATTTTGTACATGAAGTGCAATTTGAACAAGCATGGATCTCTCTTTTTTTGTTTCCACACTTTCATTTTTCCTTCAATTGGCTTGGCTAAAACATTCTCTTTCTAATTTGGCTTTGGTGCCTCTACAAATATAGTTCTAAAAAAACATGTAGTATGCCCAAAATTATTGCACTTATAACATTCAACATTGAAGTTCAGGGGAGCAAATGAATTGTGATTCCTATTCTCAAATCCATAAAAAATATTATTCCACCCATTATTCTTATTATAACTCCTACAATTTATTACCTTGTGACCAAATTTATTACATAAATAATAGTAGCAAAAATGAATGATATAACCTATTTGTGCAAGGTTGTCTTGGAGGAATAAGCTTCCTGATTATGTCCTTTTTCTCATTTGGTGTAGTATCTAACTTTTGGTGATTCAGGCTTTCCTCCTCCTTGCTACATTCGTCTATACAAGGACTTTTGATTACATCAACATAGCTTTTTGGTTTTCATTCTTTTGAAGTTTTGACTTTACTTTCCTCATCATGTGCCCTGCTAGTTGCTTTGATTTCTTTGAAACTAAGTCTCATCTTTAGCAATGGTGATCTCTGTTCACTTAGGATATTGTCCAAGATCTTAATGATTTTCTCAAACTTAATGCTTATGTTTAACTTGTTTATAGTTCTCTCCAATTCCTTCCTTTGAGTAATAATTTCATATTCAAGTTTCTCACATTCCTTTTCTTTTTCTTTAAATTGAGTTTTTGTAACATCCTCTATCCTTTTGCATTCCTCTAATTGGATTTTTTAAATTTAGATCATTTGTTTCGCCTCTTCAAAGTTTTTCCTTTCTTCTTCAAACCATAAATTTTTTCTTTTATTTTTCTTTTTCAATCTCTTAATTTCTCCTATGGCAAAATCTAGTTCTTCTTCCAGATCTTTTGCGCTATAAGCTTCAACATTTTCTTCCTCCTCTATTTGATTCTTATTTTCTCTTTTATCAATGTTCTCCATGTTTTCTACTTCCAATGCCATAAAGAGTGTTTCCTCTCTACACTTTCTGCATCACTATCACTAGATGAACCAACATGTCCCTATAGGAGTACACACTTTTCTTGCAATTCTCCATTTTGTTTTTGCGATGTTGATTCTTTTTTGCTTCCCTTCTTAAACTGATAATCTTCTTCTTCTTCACTATCACTATTATTTAAATAGGGGAATTTATTTGTAAAATATTTAATCTTACTACAACTAAAACACTTGAAAGGTAAATTTCCCTTGTATCTTTCGGAACCCCTTCTTTAGCTTCCTTACAAAGTTCACTTCCTCATTTTTCGTCACTATTTGATTTCTCGCTAAACTTAGCTTATTTTCCTTTCGAATTCTTTGTAGCTTTGAATCTCCCTTTTCATCCTCATTTCATAGGCAGAGATAATTCCATGTAATTTGTCCATCAATAGAGTATCTAGGTCCTTCATCTCTTTAATTGAAAAAACCTTGGCATCAAATAGATTAGTGGTAAAGATCTTAAATTTTTTTGCATTATGGTTGAATCTTTTATCTCCTCACTAAGTCCCCTAATTGTATTGATAATCCCATCCACACGCAGAAAGGTGGAGACATTTTTTCCTCTTTCATTCTAAGACTTTTAAAGTCACTTCGATGTGTTTGCAACTTGGCTCTTTTGACTTTGTCATAACCTTCATTGGTATTCTAATTTATCCCACATGTCTTTGGCTGATTTGCAATGCATAACCTTCATGAAGTCTAATTTTGATAATTGAAATAGAATTGTATTATTTGCCTTTACATTATATTCACTACCCCTATTTTCTTCCTAATCTATCGAGGGAGTTGCAGGAGGTTTATAAGCCATTCATCACATATTTCCAAATATCATGTATCCTAGAGAATTCAAATAGGTTTCCATCCTAATGCTCCAAAAAAATAGTTTTTTTCGTCAAACAATGGTGCTTTGTTTGAGGAGGAACCATATCCTTCTTGTTCTGCCATGTGTGCTCCTTTTAGGTCCACCTTCAAGTGGTTAAACTATCTCCAAGGGAACCTGCTTGATACCAATTAATGAGAACACACTAATATTGAGAGGGGGGTGAATATGTCTTATCTAAAACTTCTATCCAATTTAAATTTCAATTACCCAATATGCAAGATCAAAATAATGAACACAATAACACAAAAATATATGTGGAAACCCTTGCGGGAGAAAACCATAGCAAAATAATGTTATATATATATATATATATATATATATATATATATAACTTCTTACAATCTTTATAGGCACCAACCTACATGAGACACCAATCCCCTCTTATACAATTTTTAAGCACCTGAAGACACCAATCCCCACAACTAAGTACCAACATAGTAAGAGACACCAATCTCTTGTCAAGGCACCAACCTTCTATGCAATTGAATTACTATCTTTTTATGAATGTCCTCTTTAAAGGATGATGAACAATCTCATTCAAATCAACAAGATCTTTTCTCATATTCTTCTCTATAAATCTTGCATAATTTCTTCATAAAAGATACCTTAATTTATCATCTATAACCCTCTCTCTCAAATCTTCTTGCACGCCTGTATATTTTATCCTTTATTTCACACACACACACACACAGTATGAATTACTACATGCAATTGAATTACTATCTTCTTATGAGTGTCCTCTTCAAAGGATGATGAACTATCTCATTCAGATCAAAAGTTATTTTCTTATATTCTTCTCCATAAATCTACCATAATTCCTTCATAAAATCTAGACCTTGATTTATCATCTATATCCTTCTCCCTCAAATAACTCGTGCTTGTATATTTTATCCTTTATTTCACATGTACACTTCTTTCTTCTTTTTAAGTTCAATTGATTTTATATCTTCATGGATGAGTGAAGAGATATCTCTTTGAAAAGAGATTACATTTCAAATAGATAGGTCCCTTTGTTACCAAAACTAATCGTTGCTTTTTTAGCTTGATCGTTGTCCTTTGGAGACCTTTAATCTCTTCTTTTTAATCACTGCTTCTAAACACTTTCTTATATGGAATCACTACCTTCTTAATATTTTCATTGCCTTGGATCACTCCATTTAAATGAGTTTGGGTGATTACATTTAATTGTGTATGGTCGGCTAGCATATAAGATCGACCCTACAAAATAAATAATATAATATTTAAATTTAACTTATGTGTCAAAATGGTGCCAAAGTAATTAAGGTCAACCTCCTTATAAACATATTTTATCTTTGATATGGACAATATTATAAGGAGGTCAGCCTGCAATGTTTAATTAACATTAATGATGTGATCCTTCTTGATACTCATGGACATTTGACAACAATGATAACTAATTCTATCATCACTTTATATGCATCCTTTCATCTTTAATTTGGATGTTCTAATAGGGATTGACCCATAATTTAAATATTTTTAAATTTTTAAAAATAAACCCCCAAAAATGGGGCACACCACTTGAGAGGGTTGACCATCTTCATAAAAAAAATTACAATTTATTTATTTTAATGAGGGCACCTAGAGTCTAAATGTCGACCCTTAGAAATAATATATTTTATTTTATTTTTTTGCACCTCCAATCTTGGTTTTCGAATACCTTTAACATCAATGACAACAATTTCCAACAACATTTTGGGAGACAATCATAGAAGATGACCCATAAGTTGTTACTTCAAATCCAACTATCACATAATTGATCTAATTTAATAGTCATCCCTATTATGTATTATATAAATTTGTAAAATGCAATATATACATTTGTAAAATACACAAAGGAGATATAGAAGGATGCTTTCTTCCACTTATTATCTATGTGTTTTCATATTCATAGCATAGGAGAAGCTAGAAGACAAATGGCCATACATCTTGAGAGAGAGTACTCAATTTACAAAACACAAAAACTATTACAATTTGTTGCTTTAGTTTATATCATTCTATATTTATATAACTAATACAATTTATTATTTCAATTTAATATCATTCTTACACATCTCTATAAATTCTTCTAATCCATTACCAATATTGCGCCCTCTTATAGTACATCTATATTCTAGTAGTTTAGAGTGTTGTCCTATAGAACTTCCTTGTGATTTAGATCATTGGTGGTGTTGTGAGTTCTTCAATTTGCATTCTTGAATGGATTTTGCAATTATATATTTCCCATGCCTCTTAAAACCTGTGCATGATAACAAAAAGAGAGGATCACAACCAATCTAAGAATCAAATTACAATGAAAAACACCAATTTGATGGTAAGATATTTTATTCCTAGAAGAAAGCTTCTAGTCCTTCTCTCAACATCCAAAAACTCATCAAGGATGCTCTCAAACAATACATTGTAATCTATATCTAGTTCTAATGTAGTTGGTCGTCCAAAATTACATACCATTTTAACAACAAGGCCCATTCAAGGTCCTAAGGGAATCTAGGATTCTTATGTTTTAAGTTAAGATCAATGTCATTGTACTAAACAAATGGGTATGTTAAATTGAACCTTATTTCTATATCATATTATAGAATGGACACAAGGATTCTTATAGTTATGCATGTTTCTCTTCAAATTTTTATATCATATTGTCAACATTGTTTTTTCCTTTTAACAAATCTCTAGAGATTCTCTTATTTTCAAGCATAGTTGCTTAGAATCTACTTACAATTTGGATCAATATTATAGAAAATAAGTATACAAAGTTCTTAAAATCTACCTATGATTTAGATCATTGTTAGATCTACATTTCCCCTGGTTGCATTTGGATTTGAATTAAGTATCTCATTTCACTTAATCTATGAGTGATGGTGTTGCTTCCACAAGAAGGTTATGTTATCTATGGATCTTAACTCATCTCTTCAAGCACAACATGTGTATCTCATTGAGGCTTCATATAAGGTTGGCTTCTTAGCTTTTTGTACCTTACTTTATCTCAATATTTTAAATTTTATGGTTTCTTGGTTTGTTTTCTTAAGTTCACTAATTTAGTTTTTGTTTGGATTTTAATGGTGAGTAACCAACATAAGATATTTTAAATACATCTAAGATTCCTCTCAAGACATCGATATTGGATTTGTGACATAGGGTAGATAAGTGTCTCAAATTGATATCTTCTAGTGTATTTTAGGTAAATGTATTTAAGATATCTATGCTGGTATGTATTAGATTATTTGCATAAAAGCTCGCATTATCACCACCCACAATTGGGTGTAGTGAAGATTGTGTAAATAGACGCCAAATTTATCTTAAGATTTTTTTTGTTATCCACCAACTTGATCACAACCCCCTTGTTGCCATTGTAGTTACACTTCATTGTAAAAATTCATCTTGATCATCTAAAATCTTTGAAAAAGAAAAGTTTAAGCCTTACCAACAAACCCCAATTTACTACAAAAGCTCAATTATCTAACTAGTTGGCCATACATAAGGAATGCTTTTTTCCACAAGTAGCAAATTGTTGAAGAATGATGAGGTGTTAGGGTTTAGGTAAGGAGTCCAAAATCCTTGTAACATTGAAGACCCTTGGATGATGGTTCTTTTAGTGAGCTAACTGGTTAAATTAGAGACTCTATTATAAGAGATAAAGAGACTAAGGACCTGGTTGTCCTAAAAGACCTCATTACCTCTTCAATTTTTGAAGAGCCTTCTTCTCTTGTTGGAACTTCCTATGTAGCCCTCTTCTCTTATTGGGACTACTTTTGTAGCTCTCTTCTCTTATTTGAACTTCCTTTGTAGCCCCTTTCAATAAAGACTATTGGAAACACCCCCCAACACCATAATGAGTTAATGAGTTTAGGAGCAAAACGATTTCAACTTAATCTAACACCACTTTTTATGAGCATGGATGTTAATTCTTCTAAAGACTTTGTTGGGAAAGGTGTTTAAACCTTGCTCCTAATGTTAGTATTAGAAAATGTGTGATTTTTCAGGTATAAATGAAAAACCTTAATTTATAGGTTATAAGCTTAATTTATGGCAAAAATAAAAATTATTGTTTGCTCATAACTGTCTATGAGGTGCCCATTGCATAGATCGCTTTGAGTATTTCAATTTTAATAAAAGGGTTCAATTGTTGCACCAGATAAAAATTTATGACTCAAAAATTTGCTTGAGAAGTATAAAAAATTAGATGCATAAAAGTTGTGAAGAGGAACAAAAGTTTACTTGAAAAATCTAAAAGCTTAGATGCATAGAAGAATTGTAAAGAAGAATTACACCCGTTGACTCGAAAATTTGCTTGAGAAGTATAAAAAAATAGATGCATAAAAGTTGTGAAGAGGAACAAAAGTGTAACAACCATCCACTTAATACTCAAGTAATCTCAAGAATTTACTAGAAGGTAAATAAATTTAGTAAACATGAGAGAGATTTTTTTTTTTTTTTAAAAAGTGAAAACATTTGCATAAGCACAAGAATAAAGTACAACTTTTCTAGATAAATTCAAACTTGAATTCACATGTAATCATAACTAGAATCAAGCTAATTCCTTACATAATTCATTTATATCACATAAAATAAATTTGGCATAAAGAATAGTTTTACCTCATAGGTTTTTCTATCATAATCCAGAACATGGAGTTCACTGCATCTGGAATGTCGATCTCTATCTTCACAAGCCTCAGAGAGTCTACTGCTATAGAGGGAGAGCATCATCCAAGTGCTTATCCTTCAACCACGGACTCAAGTGGTCCCCTGCGTACTTCCAAACTGGAAGTAACCCGACCCTTCTCAAAGAGTATAGATATAAGGAAACTGCCAAGTTTCACCATCTGAGTCCTAGTGATGTGTACTACAAAACTCAATCGACCATACAACTCTAGATCCCTTCTAGCTAAGTATGATCATTCTAATTTGGTCGTACCATCTAGACACACACCTCTGACTCGTCTTAGAAACTATCTCATCCTATAGTTTTTCTTACTTTATTTGATACTCTAGACTCAAACTAGTCATTATAGAAAATCCATTATAGCTAATATGACTTAGAACTAATCCTTAATCTACGATATTCATTCAATGTAAAGATTTAGGTGTTTCAACCCCTTTTAAAGTCCCTTATTGCATCCTTGCAATATCTAGGGTTTATGACTTCCTGTCATTTTACTCTCAAGATTCAATACCCAACATCTTGATGCGTTAAATTGAGTTTCGACATTATCGTAGAATCTCTTAAGGTATTATAAAGAATTCCTGTCTTGTTCTATGGTTTTCTCAACCTTTCACTGTCAATCAATATATATATGTACAATGTCATCTTCGACATAAGGGTAATAGACTCCCTACATCCTCCTTGTTTCAATACTAGGGTTTAGCTTTTCTAACCCAACACATGGAAATATCAACATCCTTTATTTTCCAAGGGTAATAACATAAGTGTAACTAACCATAAGAACAAAATGCCTCTAGTCTATCCTAGGCCACTTGACATTGTTTGAATTCACATTTTACGTACATGAATAAGCATATAATTCAAGGTATCATTTCATATCAATAGTCTTGATCTAAGTCAATCTTTCAACCCTTAAAAGGTTAGATTTTAAAAGATAATAATCTATCTTCGACCCCTTGGTCTATTTGAGTCTACTGACTTTCAACCTAGGTTAAGTTATGAACTCATATATAACTTCCTTTATTTCTTAAACCTTTTTCGATCTTAATACTTTACCACTGTCATATTGAATTTAGTTACGAATCTCTCCTCATGTCCCACCTTGAGGTAAATCATTCCACTGATACCCAATCTTGGCTACCTATGTCTTATGTGCACTTAGCACTAAAATAAGTTCTATTGAACAAGAACTATGAGATCTATATTGTTGCATTGCCTAGTTTATTTTCTCTCTTGAGACAACATAGCACAAGTACTACTGGTTAATAGAAAGGCTATCTAAATTTCCACATCCCTGGATCACCTATTCTCCTGGGTTTGTTTTACAAAACAAATGTCGTGAAAGACTCAATTTCGAAAAAGGTATTCTATATCCATAGTGCAACATTGTCGCTTCAATATCAAAAGGATATTATCATCATTGAAACCTCTATTTCAAATAAATAACAGAGATATGCTTCTAAAAGAATTTGAGCGGCTTATCATCATGCCCATCACAAGGTTGCATTGAATAAACAACAATAATATACCATTTAACCTTTATTGACCCCTTTTTTTTAAAAAAGGAATACCGATTTGGTCTTTCCAATCTCTAGTATTTGTACTGTTTTCCCTTTTTGAGGATGCATGTTCAATAAACTAAGCAAAAGATTACATAGATTCATCATTTCTTTCTTGTAATCAAATTGGTTAATATAACTCCAATATAATGTTTTTCTATTTCAGACTATATCATAATATTTTATTTGAAACACCGATAATAAACTCTTTTCATGCAAAGATATCATACATTAAGGATAGAGAGAACATGCCTGCATAGTGATGCCAATCTGCACTCTTTTATCAACGATGCTAACACCAAGCTTGTGAAAAAGAATTTGAATAATAACCTCTTCTATATTTTCGTCGGACCAAGGCAAGGGTCTAACTTTGGCACACCTTATCTCTTAGCACCTATCATCGGCAATTCTTGGAATTTCCACAAGTCGTAGTGTTGGTTCATCGCTTCCTATTTGACAATAGAGTTATTGTATATCACGATCAGGAGGAAGCTCTCAAAGACATGAGTTTGGGATTTCATGTGCATTTGCATTTTCTTTTGGAAACCTTTTATCAATGTATAATGTTCAATCCTTGCATTTCGTGAGAGGACATCTCCTCAAGGTTATATATTTTAATCATTCACGTATTCTCTAAGCTTCTGCTTTCTCCATGTATGCCTCTCACTGTTGTTAAGTACATAACTTCCTTCCAAAGGTGCTTTGATGCGGATCTATATTATTTTTGTCTAATAGCATCACACTATTCTATGTCGCGCCCTTCTCCCATTTCTAGGTGAGATTCAATGTTTTCCAATCCACAAAGAATGAGACTGGAATGTTGCCGACCTCCCTCCAACACTTTGCTAGCGCTTTTTATCCAGGAAGTTGTAGCCCTCACTTGGTTTACAAGCACCCCCCCCACGCTACTGAGCTCCACCAGAATCCGTTATATCCCCCACTACCAAGGTAGTTCCTTAATTAGAATGAATGGATGTATCCTCCGAAATACCCTCTGCAAGAATCCATTATCCAACTGTGTGTTGGCCTTTACTTGAGTGAACATGTAAGCCTTATTATCTTCACAACCACCGGTCATGATGTTCTTGAGTGGCAAGATGCGGATCTCGAAACTATTGACTCCATCTTAGTGTAAACTAAATGTCGATGCTTTCCCCAAAGCATGCAGACGATCAACCAGTAAGTCTCCAATTCGTTATTTTCTCCAAATTGTTACCACGTCCAACTGTTTTCCTACTACTGCCAACTACCAACCATTATGTCCTTCGTTATCGCCCCCACAACAAGTAAGACAAGGACCGGTTAAAACAATTCGTTAAGGATGGGTTACCAAGGCACAAACTACCACCGAAGACTTGCAAGATTTGGCATTTCAAACAAGTGACTTCCGCTACCTTTGTGGCTTCAACCCATGGCCAAAAATGGTTTAAGAAAAGCCATCAAGCATTTCCAAACGACTTCACATACCTATAGGTAGTCAAGCATACATGATATTGTATCACGACAAAACTTAGGGGTGTGGGTTAGACTGATCTATTCCACTATATTGGCATTTATTAATATTTCACAAAATGACTCTCATAATATCATTTTCCTCTATCATGCATTATAGGAAAGCTACTATTAGTTAGCATAATCTTATAACCTTCGCATATAACATGCAATGAATATTTTAATAGATTAGAAATTGCATCAGCATAAACTCATTTACGTCATTGACAACTTGTCGAGTTGGAAAATAAACTTAGACTAAAAGGGTCGAGTATCCCTTACCCAACTCAACTGGGTTCACCATTTCGCCCAACATTAGACCTAAGATGGCGACAACTTGTTCTTTACCTTATATCTATACCCCTCTCTCTGATGATGCTCTCCCTCCCTTTCTTGGAGGGCGGAAACTTGTTTCCTGAATACAACTTACAACACCAACTTGAGATTAATGTATCATTAATCATTTCATAATCCTTATGAAATCATCACATCTTGACAACTTTTAAACACATGTCGATTTTAGTCAAATAAACCTAACTCATGAAAACATTGATTTTTCCTGACATTTTCCTTAACATCAAATCATTGAGTCATGTGTAAGAATCTACTATTTACTTCAAAAGTAAAAAGAAAAACATAGTTAAAGTTAGGGATGTAACAAAAAGTTTACTTGAAAAATCTAAAAGATTAGATGCATAGAATAATTGTAAAGAAGAATTACACCTGTTGACCATCTTAAAATTCATATTATGACACATCAAATGCATATTTGATTGGGGGATAATATAAGTGACAGAACCCGCCGACCATCCCAAGCGGCATTGCCAGATAAGACATTAATCAACATTTTCCTATACCAACGACCGCTTCTCTCTCTTCATTTCCTCAGTGGATTGGGCGATTACAGTCTCTATCTCAAAGCCGTGTTACTCGCTGTTTGAAAGGTCGCCAATGACATGTATCAATCGTCTTACCCCACCAGTGCAGAGCACATAAGACAACAAGAAGTCAGCCTCAGACCAACCAAGGCGGCAGCAGAGGAAGAGGCAAAGATCCAGGGCCGTGACAGGAACCTCTAAATAGTAGTAGGTATAATCTTTCCACAGTCAATGAGAATTATATGAAATTTTTTGGATTCAAATTGTTTTTTCTTTCCACAGTCAATGAGAATTATATAAAATTTTCTGGTTTCAAACTGTTTTTTTCTTTCCACAGTCAATAAAAATTAAATGAAATTTTCTGGATTCAACTTTTTTTCTTATTCAAATAAACATGCAAAGAATTTGACGTAAACCTTTAAATATCCAGAAAATTCATCATGCAGTCTAGAAAAGGTTGACAGTAAAAAAAATCACAATAGTCTCTTTGACAGGTCGACACTACTGTCAGTCTTCTAGGCATTAACTTTAGTTTTGGACCTCAATAGAACTGAGTTGAGCTTGCAAATAGACCAATCCAGCTTAACTTTAGTTTTGGCCTCAAATCAACTGAGTTGAACTTAATCTTACACAATATTTACTGAGGACATTTTCCTCGGCGCATCTATTCTTAGGGTCCCATATTTTGAATTATTCCACTTCCATCGACGGAACTGAAGTGAAAGCATGATTTAAATGGTGAACGAATCAAATCATCCAAAGGTGATTCTCTGGATAAAGTTCTACGAAATTTCTATGAAATTTATCATCTAAAGGTGTTTCTCTGGATAAAATTCTATGACATTTATCCATTTGACATTGAAGGAGCTTTCGCTGTAGTGGAAGGCATGGAAAATCAGAACTTTTGACTCTGGCAAGATTTTCCCCCTTATTCAATACGACCAAGATTGCATTTTACGATTAAAAAAGGGTTAATAATGTAATACAACCATCAATTATAAATCTTGCTCTTGAAGCTGCAGCTTACGTTGGATCAGTAAGTGCCTTCAATTTTCAAGACCTTTTAAGACCTGGAAGAGGAGATGGAGGGAAATCATTACGGTACAGGGAGAACGTCGAGGGTGGAAATGGAAAACATTGTAGAAAATCTTTCTTCGAAGATTTCAATCGATTGGATGATTAACTGTGTAGTATTATTGAGCATGATGGTACAGCTTTTGCTGGCTTTTGGTGGTGCACTCCGATACCGCATTCCAAGTTCAGTATTGCAGTTGGTTATATGGTTGGGTTATATGTCCGCAGACGCTGTGGCCATCTATGCACTTGGTACCATGGCGCAGTCTCATACTCGTGCAATATTCGGAATATGGGCTCCCATGTTGCTCGCGCATTTGGGGGGACCTGATACCATTTCCGCATATTCCACATTAGACAATGAGCTCTGGTTAAGACATTTGTTGAACATGTTATATCAGATCTCAGTGACCGGCTATGTTGTGTATTCATCACAGTTGGGAGGGTATCTATTATCCGCGGCGCTGCTTCTGTTAATTGTTGGCGTTTCCAAGTACGCTGAAAGGAACATGGCATTGAGATCCTCCAGCTCCTCACAGATTGTGCACTCTGCTAATCCAATGAACGCTTTCATGCTAGTGGAGGGAGAAAAGTGCAATTATCTGGTCATGGGACTGAAACAATGGAGAAAGAACAGAGAAGCAAGAGTAACCATTAATGATGTATGGGAGTCCGAGGGGAAAGAGTTCACAGAAAGCTACCTGCTCTGCTTGTCTCACGCCTTATTCAAAATGGCCAAGCGTAGATCTGTAAATCTCTATCTTCGGGAAAGATATTACTACATAACTAGACAGTTCTTCTTTGCCGAGGAGTTATCTCATATCCCTTCTCGAGAGAAGATATTTACAGTTGCAGAGGTGGAGCTGAAATTTCTCTACGATTTTTTGTTCTCAAAGTCAAGCGGGACAGCGTTCAGTAAGGTGGGTACAGTAATGCGCTTGGTCAACATGTGTCTGTTGGGAGTAAGTGGGCTTCTCATTTACAGAGAATTGAGATGGCAGACAGAGGCAGAAGAAGCTCTATATGCGCACAGCATGGTGGCGTATGTGCTCCTCTCTGTTGCGCTTGTTTTAGAGATGGTTATATTCTGCAGAATTTTGGCGTCGGATTGGACCATGGTGTGGTTAATTTGCGCACGCGTTCGTCATTCCCATGGAAGGAAAAGAATGGATTCGTACATGGCCAAGCTGATACAGATTGCTATTCAGATGTCCAGGTGGTTCCGTAAACTCTGCCGGGCAAAATACTGGAGGGACCAGCTTCCACAATACTCTATAATCCACGCCTGCTCACATCTCTCTCCTCGCATCTGGAGCGTCAGTAAATTTCTCCGCCTCACAGGCTTTGTTACGTGGTGGTACATCGATACAGAGCCCGTCGGAGGTGATCTGAAATTTTTTATTGCTGAACAGTTTAAATTGAGAAGCTGGGCGGAAGAAGATGTGGACAAATGTAGAACAAGATTGATGTCTTATGATTCCATTTTGGAAGAAAACAAATGCGAAGATTTCATGTGGGCTTCAGTTCGGGACCATGAGCATTTAATTCTACACTGGCATATAGCCACAGCAATCTGTGAAATGGAGTACCATCGAAGAGAAATAGGAGCAGAGTCGAGTACAAGTACCCATGACGAGGAACTAGTAGTGAAGAAGAATGTCTGTGTGAGCACGAAGCTGTCAAGGTACTGTGCATATCTACTGGTCTCGAAACCCAATCTTCTTCCACTCCATCCAGACATTGGAAGAGCTCTGCATATGGATGTTCACAATGAGCTTATTGGTCTTGCTGACGTTGGTTGCAACACAATGAAGAGCTACAGCGATTTCTCTACTGTGGGCCAGGGTGCAAAACTAGCGCGGGATCTGCTGCAAAAGACAGAAGAGCAAAGGTGGAAAATAATCTCAGATTATTGGGGTGGAGTGATGATATTTTATGCTATGAAAAACAAAGCATCCATTCACGCAAAGCAGCTTACTGTGGGAGGCGAATTTCTAACTCTGCTCTGGGCTATTGTCGGTCATATGGGAGTGGGAGACCAGTGGGAAGCCGGTGGGACTGGATAGTCGGTCATATGCGTACGGGAGATGGGTTGAAAAATCGAACTTGTTTGTTTGTTTGTTTTTAAGAATACCGTGTAGAAGATCTAAGGATGCACGTAGAATATATATTTTTTATATCGGTCGATTTGTTCTTAGAATGTACTTAGCATGTTCTAGAAGAGATTTACAAATAATAATCTGTTTGTAAAATAAGTTTATTTTAGAAATTACAGGTAAAGGTTGCTTTGGGGTGTGGAAGAAAATATGTTGTAATTTGTATATATAGTTTAAGGTTGGTTTGTGGTGTGGAAGAAGAAAATATGTTGTAATATCATATTTTTATTAAATATAAGTTTTACTATAATGTTGCGAGCATAGTATTATTGTAATGAATTTGACTATTTTTAGTTAATTAATTAATAATAATTTAGTTTTCAATCAATCAAAAATAATATTTAAAAGAAATTAAAATACTTTGGCTATTATTTCTTGTGTATATTAAAAAGTTATGTGTTATTAAGAATTTGTAGGAAAAACAAGGTGAATTTTTTTTTTTAAAGAACGATTTTTATTTTTTGTTTTATAAAGTTATTTCATGAAATCTTTTTTAAATAAATAAATGTTACTTATATGATTTTTTTATATATGTAATTACTATTTTATTATTAAAGAAAAATCTTATAAAAATCAATTAACTATTTTATAGAGATTTGGATTCACACTATTAAATTATTTTTTTATAAAAAAATTGTATTATTCTTTCCATTAGATTAATATCTTTGTTATCTATGTTTTTAATATCTTATGGTATAATTTGATTATTATATACATTCTCCTTCTTTGTTATCTATGTTTTTAATATTTTATGGTATAATTTGATTATTATATGTTGTCCTTCTTTTCATTAATAATTTTTTTTGGTATGTATATTTTTATATTAATTTATATACATATACACATATATATACACACATACACACACACACACACATATATATATGGGTTCTCCAAAAAACTTATAACTTATAATATATAATATATTGGTATATAAGATATAATATAGGTCTTTATTATATATAAAACCTATATTAATGTAGAATTTATATATTATTTCTATTTATATCTTATGTTATTGGAGGTAATATTTTGTAGGTAAATAAGTTAATTTATACTGTGTAGATAATATATTAATTTTAATATATATTATAGGTTATTTTATTTTGTAGGTTTTCCTTTAATATATTATCTATATATATGTTGTATTCTAACCATTTATTTATTTTTTAATTTATATTTTATAGATAATCTCATATTTTTTCTTTCGTTAAATTATTATTGTTTTAAGGTGTAGTATATTTTCTTTTATATCTTCCTTCATATATTTTAATAATTTTGGTACTTGTTTCTCAATCATTTTGTAATATCATATTACTATATTATTCATGCTTCTGTTATGTTTTCATCATTTTTTTTTGCCAACTTTCACTTTTACTTCATTTTCCAATCTCCTCGCTCTCTACTCTCTCCCACCACTTAACTCTTTTTAAGGTCATTTCTACAATCATATTCTTCATTATCCTCTTCTTATGATGAATCATTGAGTGTAGAACATGATTCAAAATAAGATACACAATTTAATCCAAAAGTGTTTATCCTCTTCTTATGATGAATAATTGAAACATGATTCAAAAAAACATACATAGTTTAATCCAAAAGTGTTTATCCTCTTCTTATGATGAATCATTGAGTGTAGAACATGATTCAAAATAACATACACAGTTTAATCCAAAAGTGTTTACTCTATCATTCATGGACTTTGGAAAAATCATACCATCTATAATCATTGGTTCATTAATATTTAACAATTATTGATTTGAATAAAGAGATTTAGCTGCACTTGTGTTTATTATGAATTTAATATAATATATTTTATTTTCTAATATATATATACTAAAAATAAACAACTTGTAATAAATAATCATTTTAATATATAACAATTTTATATTAATAATAAGGGAAGAAACATTGCCAACATGTAATATCTAACTTTTAATTAGTTTTTAGTATATTTTATATTTATTTTATTTATAAAATTTATTTAATATATAATAATTCGTAATATTACATTTATCAAATATAATATTTATTTAAAAGTTAGTGATTAAAATTAAGTTTATAGTTATGGATAGTGTTACAATCGTAGTTGGGGTTAGAGGTCTAGGATTATGATAATGATTTAGAATTTATTGTTAGGGTTAGAATTAGGGTTAGGGTTAGGGTTGGGTGTAAGTTAGGATTAGAGTTAGGTCATCCAAATAACTAATTAACAATACTAAAACACTATAATTAAAAAACTTACATTTATTTTTATTCACATTAATAAAACTTACATTTAATTTTTATCAAATCTAAAAAATAATAATTACAATACTATAAAGGAAAGTACTAGCCACTACATGGCACTTGTTTAATATAGTTTTAAAATTGGTATTAGAGGTGGTCATTAGGTAAAGAAATTGAGCAGTAGTTTTGATATAATCATTTTTTTATATATAATTATGGTTACAAAGTTTAAATAAGAATGATCTAATTATCTAGTCAAACACATAAGCATATTATATATCTCAATTGATGTAGAAATATAATTTTATTGATTTATAATTACGAAAATATATTATATTGCCCATCACAAAGGGCTTAGAACATGAGTTCTTAGTTTTCAAAAATTTATGAACACATTTATGTGTGAATCATATATATTTTTTTAAATGTTATTAGATTTAATTATATATATTGCATGGATGTTTTGGATCACACTCAATCATCTATCAAGAAGAGAAGAGATGATTTGGATTGTAAACTTATCTCTTTAAAAGGAAGATGAGTAGAGAGGTGACGAATGGATAGAAAAACAAATGACATGAAAATAAGAAAAAAAATAAATACTCAAGAAAAAATAAGGCAAGTAATGTATGAACATACATTATTAATCTATACATAAAACCAGACTAAAATTAGTATCGAGGTAATATACATATATCTTCAATATGTATCAATATCTAAAATAAATTAATTAACATGTATGGATGAGTAATAAGTAATATATAGGTATTTAATATTTTTAAAGGAAATTAAGAAATAGTGATATACATTTGTATAGTAATTATTTATATTGAAATAAACATAAAAAATAATATTATTAATAGATATAAATATAAAAAATGTGTGAGTAAAAGTAATAGTTATTAATATTGATATATTATTATATAATATTTATTTATTAAATAGAGACTAGGGTGGCTTAGTAAGAAGTCTTATCGGGAGGAGAGAAGTTTGGAAATTCGGCGCTGATGCGAAATTGCGTGATCCTCAAAATTCGAGTTAAAGCGGCATACTAGGTGTGTTCTTTCCTGCGTAGGTTAGGAGTTTATGAGCATTTATGTTGAATTCATCGTCATCCTCTTCTCTCTGCCGTTCGGCAGAGGCCGTACCCCCTAACCCCCCTCCGGCGGCTCCCCTAACATTTATGGCGTCTGACATCGTTAGCCCAAACATTCCTGATTCTTCTCCTCTGCATTCGAGACTCAAAACCTTCTCTGAGGCGGTGGTGAAAGCTAGTGTCTCCATCGACGCGGGTGCGAGGTTTACCATTGCTAACCCTAATGAAACCGCCGAAGAAGGTAAGAATTGTGGGGTTGCTCCCACATCTCTCTCTATTTCTCCTAATCCCGAAATGCTTGCTGAAATTAGTAAGGAAAAAATAGACTCAAAAGCTCTGCTATCTTTTTTTCTGCTGTCGATTTGGATAAATGTCCGCCAAGAAAATTTATGGATGATTGGTTTCACAATTTTTGGAACTTGAAGCTTGGCTTCCATATTTCATTCTGTAGACAGATTCAGAAAGGATTGTTTGTTATTTTTTTTACCTCCCATGAAACCCAAATGGAAATTCTCAAAAAACAATACTGGACCATCGAAAATACCTCATTCCGCGCCATCGCGTGGTCGCCGGAAGCCATTCATGAGGAAGTCCTCGCGCTTTCGGCCCCGTGTTGGATTGTGATCAAACAAATCCCACCTTTCTTATGGCGGTTTCTCCCGCAGTTGCTTGATTCTCTCGGTAAGGTAATCCGCATGGACGATACCGTTAGATTGGTCCCTCACATGGATGCTAGAGTTCTTATCTCTCTGAACCCAGGTCTTGAAATCCCCCCTGAAATCAATATTTGCATTTCGGATGACAAATTTGTGTGCCCCATTGATATTTTAGGGGGTCTAAACGCTTGCTTTCTGTGTAGAAGGGAAGGGCATCTAAGGAAAGATTGCCCTATCATAAAGAAGAAAACCCTAACCGCCAAAACCCCGCATCCCCATAGTTCGCCGTCCATTGGTAACCCTAACCCGGATAATTCAGTTGAGAATGCCCCTCCATCTGAGTTGCCCGCAAATCTCGCCCCCCCTTTGGCGTCTTGCAACCCGTCCACCGCCTTTGCTCCCCCTTAGTCTAGATTCCAGGGTGATCCCTTCCCTCCCGTGGGTGGTGCTCCTAATGCTGGCTCCACTGCGGTTGCTAAAACGTCTAACAAGAGACGACGTAGGGCCAATAAGCAGACCATTACTGAAGCTAAAGTTTCTCGGGCCCTTTGCTCTAAGTCCAACCCTGTCACCATCAATTTCGTCGTGTCCACGCCTAAAGAACCGCTCCCCAGCTCCACCCCTTCAGGCTCAGATATGATGGAATGCTTTTTCAAATGTCAGGACCCGCCCCCTCCCCTAAGCTTCCCTCCTAAAGTGTTTCGTGAACTTGGTGATGATTGTCTGCATGAAATCATCCCGGCCAATAATTTTTCCGAGGCTTCGACCTCTCTCCCTCAGAAACATTCCGTGGATCTGGAGTATATATCTCATGAGGATTCTGAGAATGACGATGAAGGTAGAGATGCTTTTCCCATGGCCAAGCGAAGGGGGAGACGCTTAGGCTCCAAAAATAAGAACCCCTCAAAAAAAAAAGGGTGACTCCCAGGGCATTGCGGTGGCTTCATTAGCAGGTGCATCTGAACTCAACGTACCCTCCTTAATTACTCCCCAATGAATTGTATTTCATGGAATATCCGGGGGCTTGAATCCCCTGACAGAAAGTGGATCATTAAGCGATTCCTTGACACCTTTAAATCTTTGGACTTCCTCATGTTACAGGAAATTAAGGCCACTGGGTACATTTTGGATGTCAATCTCAATTTTCTTTGGAAAGATGCTATTAAATTTTACACCAACCACCCTAGAGGCAGGGGGTGTCGCCCTTCTGATCAGCAATAAGTGGGCCAAGTTTATCACTGGTAATGGTGCCTCCCCCTGCAACAGGGCGGTTTGGGTCACCTTCAATTTCAATAACCTTATATTTGGCATTTGTTCTGTTTATGCCCCGAATGACTTTAAGGAGAGAGCTTGTCTCTGGGATTGGTTAACCGCTCTCCCTAGCATTCCTTGGCTTGTTGGGGGAGACTTCAACATGATTGAGTCTCAGGATGATAAACTTGGTGGCCGCCCGTTTGTCTGGAAAGATTTTGAAAAAATGCAATGGTGCAAGATGTTAAGTTCCAAACATCTGTTTGATCCTTTATCCGGTGCTAAGGACTCTCACCCCGGATTATGGCATACCTGGTGTAATTTCCAACAGCCCCCTATAGGATTTACTCCAGACTTGACCGCTTCTATGCCAGCAAGAACTTTTTCTCCTTTCTCCCTGATAATCTTGGTCACGCGGTCCTGGTTACCGCCACCTCTCTCTCCGATCACCACCCTATCTCTTCATGTATTAGGATCAATAGCTCCCCTTATCCTTGCGATAGACCCCACCCCAAATTATTTCTTAATACTAATCTGCTCAGTGATGAAGACACCCTTTGCGCCATCCATATCATTAGCATCTTAAATAGGAAAAGTTTCCCTGCCATGTCTCACTTAGACAGATGGAACCTGAATCTGCATTCTTGGCAAAATCTCTTGCGGACCATAGGGCAAAAAAGGTCTAAAGACTTTAGGTTTGTGGAAAAGAAGCTTTCCTCCGAGCTGCAAGTTGCCGAAAAGAATATCCAGGCCAACCCTGCCGATTGTGAGCTTATCTCTCAAGTTGTGAAGGCTAAAGATGCCATTAGACAACATCAACAGGTCAAGGTCAAGGGTGCCATGGTCAGGTCCCATGCTCACTGGCTTCTGTGTGGGGACAGAGGCTCCAAATTCTTCTTCAACCTCATCAAATAAAAGCAGGCTAATGAGAATATAGAAAGACTTGTTGTTGATAACCATGAAATCAACGATCTGGAAAACATCAAAAAGGCCTTTGCCAATTTTTATCACAACCTTTTCACCTCTGAGGATTCGGAGGATGCTGCCCTCTTGAGAGACCAAATCCGTTCCCTCATTCCCAATAGGATCTCCTCGATAGAAGCTAATCAGCTGTCCAAAGAGATCTCTCTTGAAGAAATTGAAAATGTCATTAAGGAGCTTAATAATGACAAGGCCCCTGGCCCGGACGGTCTGCCTGTTGAGTTCTACAAGGCCAATATAGATTGGATTTGCAATGACCTGCTGGACATCTATTCTGAGGCCATTGCTAGAGGTTCCTTGGGATCTTCTATTAACAGGGGAATTATCAAACTGCTCCCCAAGGATGGGGACAAAGCGCTCATCAAGAACTGGAGACCTATTACTCTCCTCAATGTCTCCTATAAAATCTTTGCCAAAATTCTGGCCCTTAGGATTAAAAATATTCTGCCCAAGTTTGTGTGCCCTACTCAAACAGGATTTATAAAAGGGAGATATATCCTGGAAAATTTGATTACCGGTTGGGAAGCCATGAATTGGGCCCATGTCTCTAAGCAAGATTCTGTCATGTTCCTTCTGGACTTCGAGAAAGCGTACGATAGAGTGGAGTGGAATTTCATCTCCATGATGCTCGAAGCCTTTGGTTTCCCCAGTATTTTCTGCAATTATGTGAAAATTCTTTTCAAAGATGCCTTCGCGCAAGTTGATGTGAATGGCTCCCTTACTGACTCTTTTCCTCTTGGAAGATCCATCAGACAGGGGTGCCCCTTAGCCCCTGCCCTGTTTGTGATTGCGTCTGAAGCCCTCTATTACATCCTTAGAGACAATTCTGTCTCCCCGGCTATCAAAGGTATATCTCTTCCCAATGACAGTGAGCTCATTAACTGCCAGTTCGCTGACGACACCGCGATCTTCCTTGAAGCTACAGCTGATAACTTCAAAACCCTTTATCACAAGCTCAACATTTTCTGCAAAATCTCGGGCGCTCGCCTTTCCCACCTTAAGTCTATTTGCCTTGGGTGGTTTGAGCAGCCGCCTAACTGGTTCAAGAGTTATAACTTTCAATGGGGTGGCCCTAACAAGATTGTGAGATATCTTGGTATTCCCTTCTCCATCGACCCCTCCCTTAAAGATATGTGGTTCTGGGTCAAAGACAAGATTGTGAAGAAGCTCCATAAATGGCATAACAGGGCCCTGTCGCTGGCCGGCAGAGTGCAAGTTTGCCAGAAAATTCCATCATCGTATAATATTTATTACTCTTCAGCTTGGATGTTCAGTAACTATCAAATCTATGAGATCCAAAAAGAGATTAGGAAGTTTCTCTGGTTTGATGGCAAAGGCAAGAACAAAATGCATGCGGTTAAATGGGAATGGTGTCACACTAACAAGCTCCTTGGGGGGCTTGGCCTGAAGGATCTTAAACTCCAGGGGATTGCCCTAGCCGCCAAGTGGATCTTTCACTCTCTTGATGGTGATGATCCTTGGAAGGTCTTGGTTAGAAATAATATTGAAAGGGGTATCCCCAAGAAAGCCAAGTCTTGGAAGAATCTTCCTTTTAATGATCTTGTCCTTGGTGATTTTCTCGTGAATGTGCAAGGATCTGCAGTTTTTAGATCCATCTGGAAAGCTTGGAATTATGTGAAACATTTTATAACTAACAGGACCTTCCATGATGATGCCCATCTTTACGGTGAAAGGTCCATTTGGTGGAACCTGAATTACTCTGGCAAGCCCCTCGCCCTCTCTCAGGGCTGCTCTGCTAGGCAATGGAACAACAAAGGCATCTCCCAATTGGCTGACTTGTTTGAGCATGACAGATTAATTGACTGGGAGGTTCTCAGTAACAAGTTTGACCTTCCCGACTCCCAGAAGAAAACTTACAGTTTGATCCGTAAGGGCACCAGAAATCTCCCGACCTCCTGTCAAATTGACTCCCACAGATTTTTAAACATCAAGTGGCCTGATGGGACCGTTCTTAACAAAATCAAAGCCAAAAACATTTACAATACTATTGGGCACTCTGAGGCCATTATAGAACACATTAATAAGGTCTGGTACCCTTCTTTAGACACCCATGCGTGGAAGAATTCGTTTGAAAATCTCTGGAAAGGGCCTATTGAACCTAAGATAAAATGTTTTAACTGGCTAATTATTCTTGATAGACTCCCTATCAGAAAAGATTCCCTTGGTACTGATTTTTGTCCCATGTGCAGGTTACCCGAAACTGGTAGACACGTTCTTTTTGACTGCATATTTGCTAAAGAGATTTGGCATATGTTTGGCATTATGTATCCTTCTTTCTTTAACATCATTGAGATTATTGCCGGGCATATTGTTGGCTTGAAACAAGATTCTAATTTATTTTGGAAAATCCTCTCCTCTGTTATTTTGTGGCAAATCTGGAAATGTAGAAATGAAGAGAGGTTTCAGAATAATCCCAGAATTCTTACTGAGTCTTTTCGAAAACTCATCTACCTAAATTTTTTTTGCAGGTCCGCACTACTATGCTGATTGAAAAAGAGAAGCTCAAAAGGTTCCTCAAGAATGGTTCCGCCATGTTCTTCATATACGAGATGCATGGTGGATATGCTTGGAGGCAGACTATGGACAATCTACAGCTATTTGAAAAAACGTGCAAGATCCTGACCCAAGAAGTGAAGAACAACAGGAAAATCAACGAGGAGCAAATCCTCATGTTGGCTCAGATTCAGGAAACCAAACACATTGTATGGATGGAAGGCGCCTTGGGTTGGGTGGCGTGGGTTGATACCATCGAAGACACATTAAGTTAGTGGCTGCTATGTTTTGTACCAGCTTCTCTTTGCACTGTGCTTAGATTGTATATATTTTTTTGTACTGCTGTTACTCTGTGTGCTCTTGATGTGAGGCCTTTCCTCTCTTGAGCCGTACTCTTCGTCCCCCGCTGCTGCCTTGGGGCTTAATTTTTGATCTCTCTATATATAATATAAAATATTTATTTATTAAATAGATAAATAATATATTAAAATTTAAATATATAATGTGAATATTAGTTTATATATTAATATACAAATATAATATGAATATGTATAAATGGAAGCATAATTTTATAAGAAAAATGTGATAATAATATGTTTACATTCCATCAAAATATTATATATTGATAATATGTTCACATATTTAAAATATTATATATATATACATATATATTGATAATAACATTGATCTATATTGATATATATGGCTATATAATTATGCAGAAGGCATGTCCCTATTTGAGCTTTCCAAGTTCACTTTGTCCATCAACGACTCCTCCCTTTACTGTTTTGCCCACCGTTATTGGTTTTCGCTCCTCCAAACTCTTCCTCACTGGGCATGTTGTCACTGTGTTGCAGATGCAAACTGCCTTCTTGGGAGGGGTCACTTGCGTTGTTATTGTCCATGTCAGGATGTGACAGTGGAGTTAAAGTTCCAAGAAAGTAAATATCTTGTACAAAGTCTAACCAATTAGTCATGGCGTGAAGAAAATATGTCGAGAGTGAGAAGGAAAGTGTATTTGTTTTCATTCTAGGTTTTTTATATGTTGTTTAAGTATTAGTTGAATTTATGTGTAAGTTGGTCTTCATTTTATTTTTCCATCCGCCATTTTTTTCTTCAGTCGGAGTGTATGAGTAGTATATCCCATAGGAGGCGTGGGAGTCGCATTTGCTAGCATAGGCACATTGTAACATAGCCAAAAATTTAAAATGAATAATAACGTTTATACATATATTATTAAATTTTAATTATTATTTTTTCAGGGTTAAATATGTATGTAATAAGGATAAATTATTAAATTTTAATTGTTATTTTTTAGTGTTAAAGATGTACTTCATAAATTTGAAGACAATATAATTGTATTTATATATATTTTTGAAATATATAAATAATAAATATATAAAATAATGAAAAATAATAAATATTTATATAATAAATTAATAATAATATAAAAATAAATTATATAAATTAATAATAATATAAAAATAAATTATATAAATTAATAATATTATTAAAATCAATAAATTAATAATATAAATTATAAATTATAATTTTTATATAAATTATAAAAATGTAAATTAATAAATATAATAATATAAATTTTTTTTAATAATAATATTAAAATCTTTTTCTAAATGATCTATCAATTGATCTTATTTACTATACATTTGTGTGCAAAAAAAAAACCAATTTTTTCCTAATTGACCTTTCACACCTCTTCGGTGTACCCATTGCACAAGGTGCATAGCTAGTATACATATATTGGTCAATGTTGCACGATTGATCGGATTGTCTGTTGGGCCCATCATGAAGATAAAAGGTGGCGACAACTAACACGAAGGATTGTAAGATTGAGCATTAATAAAAACTATTGCCAATTTCAGCCAATGCTCTCATTGGTCTAGCATCTCAACACGTGGCATTTTCTTGCTCTCCTAAGTACCCTTCCAAAGCTCTAGCCTTCTTACCTTGCAAATTTTTAGCATGTGTCAGTGAAGGCTCCAGGCTAAGAACTTCTCACATATATGCATTAATTGAAGCACCACATACCACTGGGCAGATGGGATGTGCATTTATTATGTAGTATCTCTATTAATATCAATTTAATCCTATGTCATTGCTAAAAGGAAATTCTCAATACGACCGATGTTTTGTAGCAAACTAGAAAATATTACATATAAATAATTAGTAATTATTTGGTCCTATCACTAACACCAAATTGGTTGCATAGTACCCCACAGGTGAGCAGCATGCATAAAAACAAAAGGGTAATAAAGCCCTTTAAAACTAGCAAAGCATGTCATATGTTGGGAAGATTTTGGTAATAAATTTGGCCTTGCATGATGCATGTGAGGTCATAGAAGCTTGCTCTATTTAAAGCTGTAAGGCTACATTGTTTGTTTATCTTTTTCAGATAAATGTCTAGTGTGCATGTTGAGAATGGACACTCCTATTCACCTCAACTACTTGCAATCACTAGATGGCCTTTGTTGGAGACATAATAGACCAACATCTAAAAATAATAATAAAAAACCCATTTGGCAAGGTCTTAAAAGAGGTGAAGAGGTGAAGATGGTCCTAGGCACTGATTTAATCACGGCCTCTGAGAGTTATAAAGTAAATACTAACATCACTTCACATTTTGTGGCCTCCCTACTCAACCTTCGTGAGCAAAAGGAAACGGTGAAGGAATTGACTTCTATATTGTTTAAAAAACACAATCTGCAAGGTATTGATGAAACCTTGGCTTCGGTAAGGCTTGGTGTTTGTGTCTTGAAGCTGTAGACTTTCCAACATTGGAATGTAGCATCTGGTGGCATGGAATGGTTTCCTTTCCTTGGCAACTTCTGCACAGTCACATTGGCACTATATCTAATTTATGTTGACAATATTACATTGCTAAAAAAATAGTTATGGTGGTTGCATCTATGGTAGTTACGTGGTTCCATCTGCATTTATGGCAGTTACGTGGTTCTCCCGTAATTCTCCTATCTATTGTATCTGTTCCTATCAGATATTAATGAAAGTTTTATGCATTTTACTAACATATGGTATCAGAGAAACAATGATTCTGTTCTTGTGTGTGATGGATAGAGAAATGGAGAAAGGTGCATAGATGTGTAAAAGACCCGTGCTAACTTGTGCTAGGCATGATTAGATAGCTTCAAGAGAAAATGACGTGATGTTTTGGCAAGAAAGGAATGATAATGATCTGTGAGTAGATCAATATAAGAAGTGCGTTGAGATGAATGCAGATCATGTTTGCCATTGTTGTCATTGAGGAAGTTGACTGTTGGACACTCGTTGCTGCCAATCCTCATAGGGTAGTGTTCCTGTTTCCCAGTTGCAACATTAAATATCTTAATGTTGGAAACATGTTTGTTTTGCCTAAAATGATTTGGTGAAAAATATTACTTGGGATAAGTTTCTCGGCCATATTTAGAGAAGTTGATAGACTGTTGCAAATGGATTGAGAGGTTGTAAGTGTCAGGTCTCCTATGCTGAAACTAGACTCATAATCTTCATTAATGTCTGGAGGAAGCATGTTGAATAGATGTGTAAAAGCTAGGTGATGAATGGGGATCACGTGACTCCTAAATAGAGTAAAAGGAGTATGAATGCAACAAGGTTAGGGTAACAATTTGAATAATCATTTATATCGTGAATACTACAGATTTTGTGCATGTAAGGGTTTATAGGTAAAGTTTTCTTTTTGAAGTTTATTAAAATAGATTGATCGGCCAAATGTAGAAGATTTATCTCAATGAAGTCTATACGTGAGTTGGTGAAATTTATGGAATTTTAAGTGATGAATTCAAACTTGATTATGCCTCTTAATAGTGTTTTTATGAATTTGTATGTGGAGTGATAAGTTTAATGTCATGTATGCCAAGTATGACTTTGTGCATTGGTATGTTGGTGAGGGTATGGAAGAAGGAGAGTCATCTAAAGGCCAAGAGGATAAGGACCCACCAATCATTCATTTGCTATAAATGAGGATTCTTGAATGGTTACTTAGTCATTTGAATGCATCTCTTATTAATGGTAACTTCGAGGTAAGTTGCTTTGCAAGAGAAGATGATATTCAAATTACTTTTATGAATATTGTAAGATGTCAAGTAATTTATATATCTTTCCTAAGATGTACCAGTCAAGTAATATATCTTCTTACTATCAATGCTTAGGAAAGTACACTTCAAAATATTAAAATAATTATTGAGTATCTTGTAGATGACTTTGTCAATGTTACCAATGAATCTTCAAAGAGTTATACTTGGACTTTCGAGACTATCTATGTTACATCTTATGAAGGCCCCTCCAAAAATTCATCCAAGACATTAAATGGGTAAAGTGTAATAAGGTCATACTAGAGGTTGGTGGCACCAGAGGATGGAGGGATTTCCATCATCTCAAGTCAACTTCTCACTTTGAGATGATGCTTTGCATGAGAAGCATTTTTGGTTTAGATTTCTTTCCTTTCCTTGTTGTTGACAGATTTGAAGAATACATCTATTGTGAAGTTTTATTTTTGGAGACAGGTAAGAGATTTTGTGTAGAGTTCAATATGGATGGTTTGTTGGAAGAATGAAGAAGAACATCTCATTATGCAACTTTTGTGTTGTCATTGATGTCACCATGTTATATGAGTTGCAAGTGTAAGTTCAAGCTTGATATGGTATTATGAACCGGTGTGTAGTTATTATCCTCCGGTATTTTGGTCTGCAATCCTCCACTGATGAATATCATAACTTGTGGTTTTGGGAGTTGGTTCTTGGTTGTTAGAAGCTTGTAAGTTCAGAATCTCATGTGCACAGGTGCTCGTATGGCGAGTTGGCATTATTTTGTTGTTGCATTTTGTTATTAGGTTTATCTCTAGCTGACTTTTAATGAATAGTTGATGTTATAATGAATTAATTTTGTGTTGTGGATGTATGTGTGACCTATCTTAGGTCCATGCCGACATGTTGTAGCGTACTACATGCTTGAATTGTTTTTGGAAAAGTTTTGTATAAGATTGAAACTGACAATTAATCTTTTTGGTGAATAAGGATTGCATCTAATTAGGCCGACCTAATTGATGCTTGCAGATGAGTCAGTTATATATATTGAACAGTTTTTGAGATTGAGTGTGACAGAGAAGAGAGATAAGTATGCAAAGATGATGAAGTGTGAAAAGTCAGTTTACTAAGCATCAAAGGAACTGAATCAACACTTGTTAGGTGCAGTAACTCTATTAGTTCATTTTTCTGGCTATAAGCCATTTTTACATTGTATCTTTGTAGGTAGTGAGCCTTCCATTTTGGACAGTGAGCCCTTGCAATGATCCATTCTTTGAAATATCTTATAACTGGTTATACTATATTGTGAGCTAATCCTCACTGTGGTTTTTCCCATTTTGGGTTTTCCATGTAAAAATCTTAGTGTTCATGTGTTGTGTGCTTTTATGTTCTTCTAATGCTCTTGCTCATTCTTATTGTTATATGCATTGGAGTAATTGGATGGTGTTTGTTCAATAAGTTTAAGAAGATATTGATTCACCCCCCTCTCAGTATCTTGGGTATTCAACAATTGGTATCAGAGCTTGGTTCCTTTGAAGAAGCCTAATAGCTTGAGGAAGATCTTGAAGATTGAACAAATGGATGATGGAGAAGAACTCCACAATGCTCTTGAAGATCTTGGAAAAGCTAAAAATGAAAATAGATATTCGAAAGAAAATATTGATGAGGCAAATGAATGCATCAGGAAATTGAAAGAGTAGTTAAAACAATTCAAAGAAAGACATAGAGAAGTAAGTGAGCAATTAAAACAAGCAAATGAAGAGATCATCGGATTGAAGGTGCAAGTGGAGGAAAATAAGAGAATTGAAGATTATCTGAATACAGTGGTGAAAAGCAAGACTGATGAATGCACAAGGCTTGAACAACAAGTGGTAAACTTGAGAGCAGATCTGGAAAAAGAAAAACTCTATGAAGATAAGTTCAAAACAAGCTCCACCAAGCTCGATGAATTGATTGTAGGACATAAACCAACTAAAGATAAAGATGGTTTGGAAATGGAAGCAGGTGAAAGATCTAAGGCTATGCAGACCCCAAACACAACGGACAATCAAAAGACTCAAGATAAAGGAAAACATACAAGAAATCCAAGAAGCTTTGCTAGAAGACTGCCTATCAGACAACCAAATGCTCAAAGGTACCCATCTTTCAATGGTGTTTGTTTTTCATGCAATAAATTTGGTCACAAGGCAATAGAGTGTAGAAGTAGAATAAACCAGTATGCTAGTTCCTTCTCTTGACAATGTTTTGCATGCAAGAAAGTTGGACATAGAGCTAGTGAATGCATAACTCAGATGATGAATTGGTTTAATGGAGGAAGAATGAATCAATATTTTGTTGGCTAATACTATATGTGTAATAAGTTTGGATACAAAGAAAATCAATGAAGATCAAGAGTTAATGGAGTTCAAACAAATTAGAAAATGTCGTTTGCTATAATACCAAAAAACCTGGACACATTTCAAGGGTATGTAGAAGTAAAGGGGGAAAGCAATTTGATCTAGTAAAGAAGAATGAACCAGTGAAGACAACTGACAAGAATGAGGTTAAGCAAGAAACAAAAAAGATATGGAAGAAAAAAGAAGAGCCAGTAACATCAAATGTGTCTGTGCCCTCATCTGGTGTAGACAATTCCTCCAACAGTTAGACCCAACATGGTCTGAGGGGGAGCATTAACAAAAAATTGTTCAACCCCCCTGGATATCTGGTGTGTCATACATTGCAACAAAGATATGTTGTAAAGAATGAATAAACAAAGTGTATGCAAAAGGAACAAAAAGAAAAGTTGCAGACATGATCATTTGCAGAGAAAATTAGGGTTTTTCAGAGTAGTAAAGAAGGTTTTTATCAAATTTTTGAATTCTACCACATTTAATGCGAATTAGGGCAACATGTTGATCTATAAAGCGGGTTGTAAGGTGTTTTGATCACTTGTGCATTTGAAGAAAGTAGGTAGAGAGGATAGGAAAAAATTGATTTTGGAAATTATTCAATATGTTATTACTTTGGAAGTTATTTGGGACTATGTTAAGAACAATGTTCCTGAGGAATTGTGGGAGGCCCTAATGAAAAGAAGATCAGAGGCTGTTGAGATAGAAGAAAAGATAAGAAATGAGGAATTTGAGAAAATTGGGTCCTCTTTAACCCCAGATGATTTGGAAACCCTAAAGAAGGTATGCTCAAATATGTTTTAGATGAAGAAAAGGGTAAACACTTTGATAACAAAAGATAAAAAGCAAATAAAGAAAATAAAGAAAGAAACTGTAGAAGCCATCAGGGGTATGGTTGAGAAATATGGTATGTTTGGTGCACTCCCATTTGGTTTTGCACCTAAATCAGGAGAAGAGTATTCTGTAGAGGTAAAGGAAAATATTCCTTAGGGAACAAATGATACAAATACCCTTCTGGAAACATGTGTTATAAATGATCCTCCAAAGATAGAGAAACAAAATGAGGAAGAAGCTGAACCAGAGAAGCTTGATGTTGTCCCTCCAGAGCATGTTGAAGGAGAAAAAGATAAAGATGAAGGTGAAGGGAATGAAGAAGAAAGAGACGAAGATGAAAAAGTAGTAGAAGAAGAAAAAGTAGAGGAAGAAGAAAGTGTAGAGGAAGAAGAAAGAAATGGGGAATTTGCTAGGAAGAATGAAGAAGATCAAAGGCAGGTTGTGGATTCACAAAGGTCCTCTGGAGAATCCTCCTCCAACGATGATGTATTAAAAGGATTGTTATCCAAGAAAATTAGGTTCTAATCGGTAATTCCTTTGGAACTTCTACAACTTTCCATGGTTCAAGGTAGTATGGATTTGGACAAGATATCTCTTGTTCACAAATTGGTGTTAGGGGATGCATTACATACATTCGAAAGAAAATAAATTTTGGAGGCACACCAAAAGGGGACAAAGCTTATCGATGATGCCCTCAAAGCTTTTCAAGAGGCCACCCTTGATACACTAATTGATACATCTCTCACTCCGGTAGAGAATCTAAAACTTATATTGGACTCCTTTAAGGGGCAAGCCTTCAGACTTGGTGAGAAGACAAGGCAAGAGATTGATGAGAAAGTGGAAGAGAAAAGGCTTTTGGCACTTCATGATAAGTGTGCTCCAAGATGACACACACCAATGTGAAAAAGATCTTGGAAGTTGTGCAAGCTTGTGAGTATGAAGCAAATACTGTATTTGCTTATTGCATAAAGTGGTCGGATGCCACACAGAGTATCAAAGATCTCAGGGACTCCATTGAGTCCCAATTGACAACTATTTCCAGTACATACAGTGCATCTAAAGATAGAGACATGTCAACCTGGAATGCTATCACTGCTCATAGAGATAAATTATTTATTCTACAGAAGCAGAAGGAAGACATCATCAGAAGATTCAGTCAGTTAGGTGACCTTATGAGAATGGAGTACACTCCTGTGGCCTATGCTTTGGAAAATGCAAAAAAAATAAGAAAAGATCATTTTGACTCCATGTACTTCAGATGATGTAGAAGAAAGTCTGATAGAGTTAAAATCTCTAAACAAAATGCTGATATCTGTTAAGAAGAGTTGGGAGAATGGTAAGTCAACATGACAAGGTATTCTCAAGGAGCTTCAAGGCTCACTTTCCTCTGGGTAATGCTTTTTTAGTTTTCATATGTTTGGACCACCCTTTGTCCTTGATGTCAAAGGGGGAGAGAATGTCATGAAGAGGAAATGGGAGAGTGTGTTGCACATAAAAGGTTTGTAAATTCTTTTGGGACAAGTTGTCATCAATGACAAAGGGGGAGATTGTTAGAATAATGAAGAAAAACATCTCATTATGTAGCTTTTGTGTTGTCATTGATGTCACCATCTTATATGTGTTGCATGTGCAAGTTCAAGCTTGATCCGGTATTCTGAACTAATTTGCAGTTATTATCCTCTAGTATTTTGGTCCGCAATCCTTCGCTAATGAATATCATAACTTGCAGTTTTGGGAGTTGGTTCTTGGTTGTTAGAAGCTTGTATGCTAAGATTCTCATGTGCATAGGTGCTCGTATGGCGAGTTGGCATTATTATATTGTTGCATTTTGTTATTAGGTCTCTCTGGCTGACCTAATGAATAATTGATGTTATAATGAATTAATTTTGTGTTGTGGATGTATGTGTGACCTATCTTAGGTCCATGCCGACATGTTGTAGCGTACTACATGCTTGAATTGTTTTTGGAAATTTTTTGTACAAGCTTGAAGCTGACAATTAATCTTTTTGGTGAATAAGGATTGCATCTAATTAGGCTGACCTAATTGATGCTTGTGGATGAGTTAGTTATATATATTGAATAGTTTTTGAGATTAAGAGTGACAAAGAAGAGAGATAAGTATGCGAAGATGATGAAGTGTGAAAAGTTAGTTTATTGAGCATCAAAGGAACTAAATCAACACTTGTTAGGTGTAACTCTATTAGTTCATTTTTCTGGCTGTAAGCCATTTTTAGATTGTATCTTTGTAGGTAGTGAGCCTTCCATTTTGGACAGTGAGTCCTGGTAGTGAGCCACCTTTTGTAATATCTTATAACTAGTCATACTATATTGTGAGCTAATCCTCACCGTGGTTTTTCCCATTTTGGGTTTTCCACATAAAAATCCTAGTGTTCATGTGTTGTGTGCTTTTATGTTCTGCTAATGCTCTTGCTCATTCTTACTGTTATATGCATTGGATTAATTGGATGGTGTTTGTTCAATAAGTTTAAGAAGATACTGATTCACCCCCCCTCTCAGTATCCTGGGTATTCAACGATTAGTATTAGAGCTTGGTTCCTTCGAAGAAGCCTAACAGCTTGAGGAAGATCTTAAAGATTGAACAAATGGATGATCTAGAGAAGAGATCTAGACTACTCTTGAAGATCTTGACAAAGCTGAAAATGAAAACAAATATTTGAAAGAAAATCTTGATGAGGCAAATGAATGCATCAGTAAATTGAAAGAGCAGTTGAAGAAATTCAAAGAAAGATATGGAGCAATAAGTGAGTAATTAAAACAAGCAAATGAAGAGATCACTGGATTGAAGGTGCAAGTGGAGGAAAATTAGAGAATTGAAGATTGTCTGAATACAGTGGTGAAAAGCAAGAATGATGAATGCACAAGGATTGAACAAGAAGTGGTAAACTTGAGAGCAGATCTAGAAAAAGTAAAACTTTGTGAAGATAAGTTCAAAAAAAGCTCCACCAAGCTCGATGAATTGATTGCAAGACAAAAACCAACTAAAGATAAAGGTGATTTGGGAATGGAAGCAGGTGAAAACTCTAAGGCTATGCAGACCCCAAACACAATGGACAATCAAAAGACTCAAGATAAAGGAAAACAAACAAGAAATCCAAGAAGCTTTGTTAGAAGACCGCTTATCAAACAACCAAATGCTCAAAGGTACCTAGATCTTTCAATGGTGTTTGTTTTTCATGCAATAAATTTGGTCACAAGGCAATAGAGTGTAGAAGTAGAATAAACCAGTATGCTAGCTCCTTCTCCGGACAATGTTTTGCATGCAAGAAATTTGGACATAGAGCTAGTGAATGCAAAACTTAGATGATGAATTGGTTTAATGGAGCAAGAATGAATCAATCTTTTGTTGGCTATGGCTATACATGTAATAAGTTTGGACACAAAGAAAATCAGTGTAGATCAAGAGTTAATGGAGGTCAAACAAATCAAAAAAATAAATTGTTTGCTACAATCAAGCAATAAACTCAGACACATTTCAAGGGTATGCAGAAGTAAAGGGGGAAAGCAATCTGATCCGGTAAAGAATGAACCATTGAAGACAATTGACAAGAATGAGGTTAAGCAAGAAATGAACAAGATATGGAAGAAGAAAGAAGAGCTAGCAGTAACATCAAATGTGTTTGTGCCCTCATCTAGTGCAGAAAATTCCTCTGACAATTAGACCTAACATGGTCTTAGGGGGAGCATTAACAGAAAATTGTTCAACCCAACTAGATATCTGGCGTGTTAGACATTAGCACGAAGATATGTTGTAAATAATGAATAAACAAAGTGTATGGAAAAGGATCCAGAAGAAAAGTTTTAGGCATGATCATTTGTGAAGAAAATTAGGGTTTTTCAGTGCAGTAAAGAAGGTTTTTATCATTTTTTTGAATTCTGCCACATTTAATGCGAATTAGGGCAGCATGTTTATCTATAAAGTGAGTTTGTAAGGTGTTTTGATCACTTGTGCATTTGAAGAAAGTAGGTAGAGAGGACAAGAAAACATTGATTTTGGAAATTATTCAATATGTTATTACTTTGGAAGTTAGTTGGGATTATGTTAAGAACAATGTTCCTAAGAAATTATGGGAGGCCCTAACAAAAAGAAGATCAGAGGTTGTTGAGATGGAAGAAAAGACAAGAAATGAGGCATTTGAGAAAATTGGGTCCTCTTTGACCCCAAATTATTTGGAAACCTTGAAAAAGGTATGCTCAAAGATGTTTCAGATGAAGAAAAGGGTAAACAATTTGATGACAAAAGATAAAAAGAAAATAAAGAAAATAAAGAAAGAAACTATAGAAGCCATCAGGGGTATGGTTGAGAAATATGGTATGTTTGGTGCACTCCCATGTCCAGTTCTGCACCTATATCAAGAGAAGAGGATTCTACAGAGGTAAAGGAAAATATTCCTTAGGGAACAAATTGTACAAATACCCTTTCAGAAATAAGTGTTATAAATGATACTCCAGAGATAGAGAAACAAAATGAGGAAGAAGTTGAACCAGAGAAGCTTGACATTGTCCCTTCAGAGCATGTTGAAGGAGAAAAAGATAAAGATGAAGGTGAAGGGAATGAAGAAGAAATAGACAAAGATGAAAAAGTAGTAGAAGAAGAAAAAGTAGAGGAAGAAGAAAAGGTAGAGGAAGAAGAAAGAGTAGAGGAAGAAGAAAAGGTAGAGGAAGAAGAAAGAGTAGAGGAAGAAGAAAGAAATGGGGAATCTACCAGGAAGAATGAAGAAGATCAAAGACAAGTTGTGGATTCACAAAGGTCCTCTAGAGAATCCTCCTCCAGCGATGATGTATTAAAAGGCTTGTTATCCAAGCAAATCAGGTTCCAGCTGGTAATTCCTCTGGAACTTCTGCAACTCCCCATGGTTCAAGGTAGTATGGATTTGGACAAGATATCTCTTGTTCACAAATTGGTGTTAGGGGATGCATTGCATGCATTCAAAAGAAAAGAAATTTTGGAGGAAAACCAAAAGGGGACAAAGCTTATTGATGATGTCCTCAAAGCTTTGTAGGAGGCCACTCCAATACACTAATTGATACATTTATCACTCCGCTAGAGAATCTGAAACTTTTATTGGACTCCTTTAAGGAGTATTCCTTCGAACTTGGTGAGAAGACAAGGCAAGAGATTGAGGAGAAAATGGTAGAGAAAAGGCTTTTGGAAATTCATGATAAGTGTGCTTTGGCACACACCAATGTGAAAAAGAGCCTGGAAGTTGTGCAAACTTGTGAGTCTGAAGCAAGTACTGTATTTTCTTACTGCATAAAGTGGCCGGATGCCACACAGAGTATCAAAGATCTCATGGACACCATTGAGTCCCAGTTGATAGCTGTTTCCAGTACATACAGTGCATCTAAAGACAGAGACAGGTCAACCTGGAATGCTATCACTACTCATAGAGAGAAATTATTTATTCTACAGAAGCAAAAGGAAGACATCATCAGAAGATTCATTTAGTTAGGTGACCTTATAAGAATGGAGTACACTCCAGTGGCCTATGCTTTGGAAATGCAAAAAAATTAGAAAAGATCAACTTGACTCCATGTACTCCGGATGATGCAAAAGAAAGTCTGATAGAGTTATAATCTCTAAAAGAAATGTTGATATCTACTAAGAAGAGTTGGGAGAATGGTAAGTTAGCATGGAAAGGTATTCTCAAGCAGCTTCAAGGCTCACCTTTCTCCGGGTAATGCTTTTTCGGTTTTCATATTTTTGGACCACCCTTTGTCCTTGATGTCAAAGGGGAAGAGAATGTCATGAAGAGGAAAGGGGAGAGTGTGTTGCACATAGGAGGTTTGTAAATTATTTTGGCACATGTTTCCATCAATGAAAAATGGGAAGATTGTTGGAAGAATGAAGAAGAACATCTCATTATGCAACTTTTGTGTTGTCATTGATGTCACCATGTTATATGAGTTGCAAGTGAAAGTTCAAGTTTGATCCGATATTCTAAACTGGTATGCAGTTATTATCCTCCGGTATTTTGGTCTGCAATCCCCCGCTAATGAATATCATAACTTGCGGTTTTGGGAGTTGGTTCTTGGTTGTTAGAAGCTTGTACGTTCAAAATCTCATGTGCACAGGTGCTTGTATGGCGAGTTGGCATTATTCTGTTGTTGCATTTTGTTATTAGGTCTATCTCTGGCCAACCTAATGAATAGTTGATGTTATAATGAATTAATTTTGTGTTGTATATGTATGTGTGACCTA
Organism: Sequoia sempervirens; assembly: GCA_007258455.2. Classification (NCBI taxonomy): domain Eukaryota; kingdom Viridiplantae; phylum Streptophyta; class Pinopsida; order Cupressales; family Cupressaceae; genus Sequoia; species Sequoia sempervirens. The sequence goes on along the minus strand of VDFB02122544.1, from coordinate 15,397 downwards.
TCTTAGGTCCATGCCGACATGTTGTAGCGTACTACACACTTGAATTGTTTTTGGAAATTTTTTGTACAAGCTTGAAGCTAAGAGTTAATCTTTTTGGTGAATAAGGATTTTATCTAATTAGGCCGACCTAATTGATGCTTTCAAATGAGTCAATTATATAAATTGAATAGTTTTTGAGATTGAGAGTGAAAAAGAAGAGAGATAAGTATGTGAAGATGATAAAGTGTGCAAATTCAGTTTACTGAGCATCAAAGGAACTAAATCAACACTTGTTAGGTGTAACTCTATCATTTCATTTTTCTGGCTGTACTTAGCCATTTTTACATTGTATCTTTGTAGGCAACGAGCCTTCCATTTTGGATAGTGAGTCCTGGCAGTGAGCCACCCTTTGTAATATCTTATAACCGATTATACTATATTGTGAGCTAATCCTCATCGTGGTTTTTCCCATTTTTGGTTTTCCACATAAAAATCTTGGTGTTCATGTGTTGTGTGCTTTTATTTTCCGCTAATGCTCTTGATAATTCTTACTATTATATGCATTGGAGTAATTGGATGGTGTTTGTTCAATAAGTTTAAGAAGATACTGATTCACCCCCCTCAGTATCTTGGGTATTCAGCATGGTTTTCCAACGAGCTTACGAGGCTGTGATCGAGAATTATACCCTTCTGAGGGTCATCAGACAACTTGATGGACCCATGTGTTTGGAGAGATCAATATGGATTGTTGTCGAATAATTTAGGAATCTATGATTCAAGAGTTCATAGGAGGAAGAACTTCAAAATTTAGCTAGGGGATACACCTTTTCGAGGGTCACGAGGCAGCTTGATGGTGTTCCATTTTATCGAAGATTTGTTTCTTCAAGGAAGATCTTCACAAAGATGTATATATATTTTGTAATTAGCAAGTTTTGTTATGTAAGCCTTAAGGTGGGGTCCCTTGGCAAAGTGAATAAGAGCTTCTAGTGGATACATTTTTAGGAACAATGTAATAAGGGGGGTAATGTTGGCAATATTACATTGCTAACAAATTAGTTATGGTGGTTGCATTTATGGTAGTTACCCAGTTCCATTTGCATATATGTGGTTCTCCTGCAATTCTCCTTTATATTGTATCTATTCCTATCAAATATCAATGAAAGTTTTATGCATTTTACTAACAATTTAATATATAATTAATATATAGATATATAAAATTGAAATGTATAATTAGATTTGTATAGTATTCATCTATATAATTTTATAAATATTATGCTGTGCTAGACTTTATGTGTGTGTGTAAATATGTTTATATGTATATACAAAGATAAAATATTCATGAAAATAGATATTTTTGGGCCTTCTAAACATAATCATTAGATTTATTTCACTCTAGGAGGCACCTTAAATAAAATATCCTACACAAAACTCAAGAAATGATAAATTTTTACTTATTTAAAAATTTGATAACATATTGTAGAAATTAGATAACTCATTGGACTAGGAATATAATTAGAAAAATCAAATATTTTCCACTTGGGAGACATAGTAAAATATGATGTAGATAAATTTCCAAGAAAATGATTAAAAATAATGTAATGAATCTAAAATATTTAATATAACCTTGCTACAAAGAGAAGAATTAAACTCTAAATGAAACCATGAGATAAACTAAGATAATGAAAATTTCCTTAATCATATGGCATGAGACATAAAAACTAAATGATCTTTGTAAGCTTAACTAACAAGGTGTGAATTTATACTAAAAGTGAAACTAGTTAAGTAATGTACTCTTTTCACACTGAAAAAACTACCACCAATCCCTACCTATATAAAATAGATTAATGTATTTTTTCTAAATCAACAAGAATCTCACCACAATTAAAATCTATCAAACCATGAACCATCAATACTAAGTATTAGGCATTCATGAGCAAAGAATCTTGGAGTGCATACATTTCAAAGAAAATTAGGTATTTTGGGACCTTAGCTACCAATCTCATAAAAAATAATCTAAAAATGTTGGTAATACCCCCAAAAATCCCAAGGAAATATTTTCCAACTTCCAAACATGCACCTCCTATTACTACTAACTGTAGACACCTAAAAATGACCTAGGCCTGCAAGCTTCATTTTTACCACTTTCGTCCTAGCATAATTAAGATATTTAATTATGTCCTTGGTCCACATTCGACTATTGATTAAATAATTCATAATTATTTAATTAATTCATGTCATTTGTTCCTCCTTGATTATTAAATAAATAAATATTATTTATTTATTTAATACATCACTAATTATCTAAAGTCTTCCTTTGATTAAATAAATTTCATAATTTATTTAATTTCCCTTTACCATTTATGTCTTCTTGATTAATTAAATAAATTTTATTTATTTAATTACGTCACTAATTAAGTCCCCTTCTTCTAAAAAATTAAATAAATTCTTATTTATTTAATTCTGTCCATTTTCCACTATAATTAAATAATTCATTTAATTATTTAATTAATCATTAGCTTTTTCTCCCATTAAAATTAAATAAATTTGATTTATTTAATTTGGCCATTCTCTTGAATTTTGAATTAAAATCATTATTTAATTTCAAAATAATTCTTTTATCACATTCCTCCATAATTAAATAATATCTTTATTATTTAATTACTTGCTAGTTGTCTGGAGTAAATAAATCTTATTATTTAATTTCCCCAGCAACCTCTTTGTCCGTGCCAGCCTTATCTTCCAATTTAATTCTTGACTTTTGATTTCTCATTTAATTTCGACCGTTGATTGAATTATTTCATAATTCAATCTCCACCCTTCATTCTTACCTGTTGCCCTAATTTTGACCTAACCCTAATGCACACAGCAATATTCAATCTTAAGCATTGATCTTAGGGTTCCTGTCATCTTTTCATCCTGGCCACACGTTCAAAATTGCAATTTTTATAAAAGGGCAATTTTGACCTCATTTGGATCTCTCTCTCAGTCTTTAGCTCTCAGTCTTTAGCATATTTTGACTTCTTGCATTCTTAGTCTATGTCAATTTGCTGTCAACTTAGGTCATAGTCATTAACAGTCATAGCCATTTTTAGCTCATTGTAGGGTTATTTTTATTTTCTGCAAATCCTTCAACACTTGCATAGGGCTTAGTCTTTAGTCATAGTTGCTCATAAATCTGAGGGCATTGTTGTTTATCTGCAAGCTAGGAGGTGTAACAGAGGTTAATCATGGAAGGTGGAGACATAGGGTAACACTATCCCTTTTGTCTTCACCTCACTTCCATTGTACTTCGTTATTTTCATAGGATTTTCTGTTATTGTGCTAACCCACTTTAATAATAATTTAGGATTTTCCTTTGATTACACTAACAAGATTCTTTTTCCACTAATCCTTTTATTAATATGACTATCCCTATCACTAGACTTGACCATCCACCACCGAATATCTCTAATAACATTCAACAAACCCATACATCATTGGAATTATTCCAAACTAATGAATTATTTTCTAAATTAATGATGTTTTAAGATAACATCTCCACATGGTATCATAGGATCAATTTTGGAATTCATTTAGATGGAAAATCATATGAATCATGAATATTTTTTTTTATGGATGATTGTGTCAAACACATCAACATGCAATATGAAATAAAAATTAGATCCAAAATAAAAATAGATAAAAAATAATACATACGCTCACCAATTAAAAAGGAAGAATACAAATAATGTGGGTCCTAGAGAAATAAGAGGCATTAAATCCACATCTCCAAAAGTTAACTCCATGCCAAAATCTAAAAGTCCCTATCTCCCATCCCAATCTTAAAACTCTTGACCTAAATCCAAACATCCACATGATCCTAGTGCTATAAATATTAAATCCATCTAGGTCTTTAAAGCCTAAGATTGATAATTTAAAAATAACACATCCCAATCCCAACATCTAAAAATTCCATACACTCAAAATATTGCATCCTATTTAAAATATTCAATGTCCATCATGGTGTATGTAACTATTGGTCTTGGTTCCTATTTGTAAGAAAAATGGGCCACAAATCAAAGTTTTAATCACTTGGAATTCTCAAGAGCTATATTTATACCCAATTAAAAATAATAATAAAATAATTAAAGGTTGTATGATAGAGAATATTATAGTGACATAAAACTTAAGAATAATCAAACATACACCATACAACAATCAAACATTAATTTGAATCACCATAAATATCCTTTATATATATATATAGCTCATTAATATGATATAGTATATTTAGATCTTAATACTCTTTTCTAATTTCCTCTTATTCTTTCTTACTCATGTGTGTGTGTGTGTGTGTAAACATATATCACTCTTACATCTATCTCAATATATTTTCTTATCCCATATATACACAAGATTAGGGGCATGTCCCTTAAAAAAATACCTTTTCCTACTTGGCCTAGTCAACCTTGTTCTCTACACTTCATTTGGGGCCATTTATGGTAGGTTATGATGGTTTTTGTACTTCTATTCTAACCTTTTCCATCATAATCCCCTCTTTCAAAACTACATATTGTCCTCAACACATGTAGAATACATTAATTAGCAAGAAAAATAAAGTGTACATCTCTTTTAGTTGGAGAAATGCACTATCCCACTATGTTTTTCTCTTGTTCCACAAGACATGAATTTGTGAAACCTATTGTTGAAATCACAAGAAAACTGAGAGGGGGGGGTGAATCAGTTTATAATTAAAACATCAAAACCCTCATTCACATTTAGATCCACATTAACTTTACTATCCTTTAATCTATTAGAATGATTTAGCATGAAAGAAAATAATAGAAACTAAAACACAACACCATACATAATAGAACACTAGATTAAAATACATAGAAAACCCAAGAAGGGAAAAACCATGGTGAGGATTAGCTCACAATATAAAGTAATTGCAATACCAGATATAATAGGCTCACTATCGAAGGGATCATTGCCCAAAAGAAAGAAGGGCTCATTGCCAAGGGCTCACTATCAAATTACAGAAAAGAAGAAAGAAGATTGTTATAACGATAAATCCATCTCAAAGAAACATAAAAGTTCCACCACAACATCACCAGTACATTCACATCCTTTTTGAAGAATGTAGACACTTGCTCACTACTTCTATAGTCTAACACATTAAAGCTCACACTGCATTTTGCACTTTCGCACTCCACAACTCTGCACTTTGCATCACACACACCATATATGCTTTCTCCATCAAATCAACACTTATTTATACCATCTTCAACCTTGAAAAAAATCTCCAAGGTTAGTTATGCACCACAACCGTGCAAATTCAAATTAGGTCGGCACCAAAACATTCCCGCAGTGGAAAGGAATGAAGGTGAACCACATCACACCTTAACTTGGACCTAAATCCACAAATACACATCTCACCATACTTCTACAAATACCAAAGAAAATCCACAATTAGTGTACATATGCAACAACAACACAAGGTATACCAACATACAATGCCAAATTTAATGCAACAATAAAAAGGGATGGACTAGCACGACTATGTTGTTGCCCATAAAATATGCTCACAAGTGAAATATGATGTCCACTATTTGAACCCCAAAGGAAAAAATAAAATACTCACAAGATAGTGAAATCTATTGTTCACTAGGTGAGGAAAAAGGTGGACTAGCATGGTTACACTATTTGTCCAAAAATATATGCTCACAAGGTCTAGTGCAGTCTAATATACATTAGGTGAGCTCCCAAAGGAAAAAATAAAAGGGTGGACTAGCATGGTTGCACTATTTGTCCAAAAATATATGCTCATAGGGGTTAGTACAGTGTGATATATACACAAGGTGAGACCCAAATGTCACCACTAACAAGAAAGTTGTATTATGCTCGGTGGCCATGATTATGATAAGGTAAACAAAAACAATCAGAAGGGGTTTACTTGATGCATGAAAGGTATCACCTTAGGGAACATCACACTTGACATCACCACCAAGAGAGGAATAGTCAAGGAAAAAAAGATTCACACCTTATGGAATGTAAACCATAACATTACCATCAAGGGGAATTTCATATGCCAAGAAAGGTCACACTCTTATGGGACATCAAATCTAATTTCACCACAAAGAAGATGCATCACATGAATTAAGGAGACTACACTTTGATTAGCATGGTCACACTTTCTAGGAGATGCGAGCCATCATCACTAAGAGGGGAACATGCAGATAATAAACATGGGAGTATATGCCCCCCCTTAAAATGTTAGTGTACTTGCTATACACTAAAGTTTTAAGGAGATAAAGAGAGATCTCAATAAGAAATACACCTAGGATAAGACTACCTTACCCCTTGCCACCCAAGTATAGGAAAAGGATGAGCCAAGATAAAGTATTATATGCTATTCCTTACAAAAGAAAATATAATTATGTATAAAGTTCAATACATGTGATAGCATTGATCATGCTATAATTCTACAACTATCACATGGCAAGGAGAAAAGTAAATAATTCTTAGTCAATTATATGATCATATTGATTTGCAAAAGGATCAAATTATTTCAATACCTTCTTTAAAGCATGACAATCATTAGTAATATGCCCAAGGGTTCTATGATATGCATAGCGAGATATTCTTGTACTTTTTCCTTTCTTATTTTCATTGATAGTGGCAATGTAATCAACCCCTAGTTAAGGAGTACCTGTAAAGCCTTTTTAGTTTTGGACATAGGACAAGGGAACTTTAAATTCTTGAGTTTGTAAGGACTATGTTTCTTACTTGATTGACCAATTATTTGATGTGAAGGTGGAGGATCTTGATATCCTAAGCCTTTAGTTTCTTCTGATGGTATTTTTTCCAATAGAGAGTGGATTTCATGCTCATTGTGAATGTCACACCCCTACTTTTTCAAAATCCTAAAGCCTTGGCCATAAGTTTGTTCCCAATCAATGGGTGTATTGGTAGCTTTGCGTATATAAGATAAGAGAGTATTAGATGACATAAGCTATTTGTGTTTATCATTAATGTGTGCTTCCATGCTCTTAGGTTTAGATATGTCTTGTGACTCAACTTCAGGATATAAAAGATTAAACATGGGTATGTGCAGGACCATGATGGGCCAAAAAGTGGCGATATGATGGTTATGTGGTTGATGACTTTGTTTTTTACCCAAAATTGATGAAAAGAAAGGGGTTTTTAAAGGAGATTCTCAGCTTTCCACCAATATAAATTATGCTTTACTTTGAATTTAATAAGTAATTATTATTCATTTTCTATTTGAATTACAACTAAAGTCTTGATTGATAGGCTAATTGAAAAACATCTATAACTTTCAAGCGGTATCACATTTTTTGAATCCAAAATATCATATTCTATGCTTTGCATAATATAGGATTAAAAAAAAAATAATTTCATGAAGTTTTGACCAAGTTTAATGGTCGGACATCTGAGTTTTATATTTTTTAAAAGTTGTAATAAAAATTCATAATTAATTATTTACTTAGAAAAAAATTACCAAAAAATATGCATCACATCATGACATGAGTCCTCTACTTATATCTAAAATCTTATAATTTTTTTTATCATTTTATTGTGGTTAGGGTGGTCAGACAGACACCTACTTCTTATTTTTCCCCTAAAATTTAAGTACTACTGCATTGAAATTTCAAATTTTCACCAAATATTTATAAAAAAAAAAAACCTAGTAGTTTAGAAACTACATTCAATTTGCTATAGATTCTATTCTTACATATTTTTGAAATAATATAGATTTAACTTATTCAAATTTTTACGTCAAGTTGCCTAACTCTAGTTTTTCTAAATTTTTCGCCACTTAAGGGCCTATTTTTTCCATGATGATCCTACACATACCCACATGTCAAGTGGTGAAATTATGGGAGGGGTTGGTTCTTGACATGAATTATTAGGCTATTGTATGGAGGGGTAAAAGGATACATTTTTCTCAAGGTTATGCAAGGAATTTTGTATGAATTCATGCATGCTATCTTCATCCTCACACAAGATATCTACTTCACAAGGAAAATCATTGGGAGGTGAAGGATCATGAATAGTCTCAATTACATTGGGATCATCACCAAACACACAACTTGAAACATCAACCAAATATTTCAAGGATAATCCACACTTTACCAAAACACATATCCATGATGAAACTTTACCAACTCTATGCATATAAAGGAAAAAAATACCCAAAAATAGAACATATGATCAAGTGGGAACAAGCAATAAAAAGAACAACAAAGGTCTCAATTTTTTTTTGTTTGACCAAGATAAGCAAGATAGGGTCGCCTAGGGGAAAATGAGTCCTACTTAGAGATACTAAAAAATGAAAGTTTGGCTAAGAACTAAGTTGCGTAAAGATTTTGAATCTACTTGCAGACAATTGAAATAATAAATGAATTTCCAAAATTTGCTTAATGTATTCCCATTTGATGTGAAATGCAAGTATGCAAGAATGTGAAAGATATTTGAATGAATTTTCAATGTAATTTTTCAGATCTAAAATATGATAATTGACTGATTAAAATGTAGAGACCTAAAAATGATGACTTTTCAATGCAAATTTTGATTTTAAACAATGCCCTTTCTTTTGACCAAATGAACTAAATGCAAGATGCTTCATATTATGCAATTTTTGAAGTAGAAATGTTCAAAGATCTACAAGTATAAGAAATCTGAGCAAGAAGAGACAAAAATGTGTACAAAAATTTACAAAAGCACCTGTACAAGGACAAGGTCGCTCAAGGGCGAATGAGTCTTTGTATAGGGTTTTGGAAAATCAAAATTTGAGTGTTTATGTTACTGTTTATGACTTTTGTTCCTAGATGCAAACTAATTCTATAGTGATTACTGTTTCATAATTTTTAGATGAAATGAAAGTTCAAATGAGTGACAAAGTGTAAACAAAAGTGAGAATTTTGAATGAAATTATGATCTAAATGACTGACACATAAACTAATGCAAACTATGGTGTAAAATGTATGCAATATTTTTTGGGTTTTTTTCAATTTTAATGATGCAAACATGCAAGATCAAACCCTAAATGAAGAATGCAAACTGCAAACAATAAATCAAAACCTAGATCTAGGGTTTGAAAAACTTCCAAATTAGAAAAGGTATGATGTCAAATGTCGGGTTCACCAAAATGAAATGATGGAAAAAGAGGGAGGGGTAAATTCCTAATCCCTTGAATATGAGGAATTTATGATTTAGTGGTCTCTCTTCCCAAATTTCATTAAGAATCCCAACAATTAGAAATCCAAGGGACTTTCAACCTCAATTGTGAGTCCCTTAGATTTGATTGTTGATGGGAATTCTTTGAGGATAGAGGTAGATTATGATTAGGAATGATTTCAAATAATGAAACTAAATGTATTATGAAACCTAGAACATAAATTGCAAATTATCAAATGTACAAAAATTGAAACAACAATTTGTAGGCAGATCTGAGAAGGGTTTGATATCATTTACCTATCAAAAAAGATATTTTTGGAATGTGCATCAGTGCAGGATAATGGGGGTCCAAAGTAGGCCCTTAAGTGGCAATGTAAATTTAGAAAAACAGAGTTAGAAAACTTGACATAAATATTTGAATAGGTTATTAACATAATTTGAAAAATATGTAAGAACCAAATTTGTAGCAAATTGAATGTAGTTTCTAAGTTACTAGTCCTCTTTTGGAAAAATGTATATCTATTTGGTGAAAATTTGAAATTTCAATACAATAGTACTGAATTTTCAGGAAAAAAAAATAGGTGTATGTTTGACCAAACTAAGTACAAACGATTTTTTTTTTTTGAAACTTTCAATATAATTAGAAGACACATGCTCAGATGTGTCACATTTTTAATAATTTTTTTGCAAGTAAATAATTAGTTATGAATTTTTTATTAGATTTTTTTTAAAAATATTAAAACTTGTTTATCTGACCACCATAACTTGGTCAAAAATTTATGAAAATCATTTTTTCTTTTCTTTTTATCCTATAGTATGGGAAGCATAGAATGTGTTGCATCTTTTAGATTCAAAAAATGTGAAATAATTTAAGAATTATAGATTTGTTTTAATCAACCTATAAATCAGGATTTTAGTGAGAATGCATGTAGAAAATCAATATTAATTATCTATTTAATTACAAATAAGTCATATTTTATATTTTTGGAAAGCTAAATTTTTTATTAATGAACCCTTTTCATTTCATCTGAAAATTCAGATAAAAAAATGTTGTTAGCCACTTTTGGGTCATATTACCACCTTTTGGACCCCCATGATCCTGTACTCACCCATGTCCAGAGAGACAGGGTCACCCATGGGAAAAGGGGTCCCAAGGGATTTTGAAAACACTTTTTGCAGTCCTCTAGTGTCAGATCTGAGATGCTGATTTCTGCTTGCAAACTTGTCAGAATGTCAGAAAAAAATTCTTTAACTTAGTTTCTATGGCTTGAAAACTTTGATGACAACAAATTCAATAATGCAAAATTTATTCTTTAAGATCTTTCCACTCCTTCATCAACCTATAACCTACACATACACAAAGAGGTAAAATTGTTTTGTTTGTTTGTATGGGGGTTTGCCTTGGTCAAAACCCAATTTGGTAAGTAAAACTTGATAGAAAGATAATGACAAAGGGAAGTAAATGATGAATGAACACTTTTTGAAACTCACCACCCTTCAATGGATTCCTTCAAGGACTAAAGTCAAACACATCTCTTCAAAGGAATTAAGTCTTTCTTGCTTGATTGATTGGGATACAAGAATGCTTGGATGTTTAAGGATCTACAGTGTATATTAGTCTTCTCAACACAACATGAACAAACATAAACTTGGACATGATGTTAGGATCTTGATTGATGCTACAAATAAATAATAAATTTTCCCTTGAATGCTCTTTATAATAATATTTTCTCTTGAAATTCACCTCTTGCTTGTTAGATCATGTTGCTTAGATTTCAAATGATAGAATGACTATGTATTTATAGGTGTTTATCTAATTTCCCAAAAAATTGATTCCAAAAGCCAACACTTACAATTTGAATTTGAATCATTAAAGGCCACCAAAAACATATTTTAAAATGGGTTTTGGCACATAAAGGGGACCCATTTTCCCATGGATGAATGGGTCTTGGCCTAAATTTCTAGGACACTCATATTCTATGGCAATTAAATAATTAAACGTATTTATTAAATGTTGGTTCTCTTTTGGAAAATGGTAAGAATAAGACATTGGAATGCATAATTTTGAAAATTTAAAGCTTAATTAAGTCCAATGAATTAAGGGGCCCAAATATAGTGTGAAATTGTGAAGGTATACAATTTCATATACTACACAAATGAAAATAAACACACAACAAAGAAATTTTTTAGTACTAACGATTCCAGTTAGTAAGGCAAAGAGACCCCAGTCTTAAATTTTCTCAAATACCAAACATCATCCATCGAATAAATGTTAGTTCACATGGGGAATAGTAAGTTGTGTTATGTTGCATCACCCATGAAGCACATAGCTCCACTGGAAAGAAAGTTGCATTATGCTAGGTGGTCATCTTAAAAGGCGTTCATGACTCACACAATAGCATATCCAATATTTTCTAGGTGAATCACAAACTAGGAGACACACAAGCTAGTGAAGTTTGATATTCACTAGGTGAGTCTCCAAGACAAGGAAAATGAGAGACACATAATAGGTCTACAAGGTGGTGAAAATGGGAAGTACACACTAGGTCTACAAGGTGTGGCCACAACAACCATACCAAGAGTTATACTCCCTGATAACCTTGATAACGTGCCGCAAAATGATGAAGATTTTATGCCAATGCTACACTAAGTTCAACCCTTGTGAATAAAGTGAAGCAAAACAAGCTATGTACATGGTTGGTAAGACATGTATTATGTTAGGTTCCATGAATATGATAAGGTTTAACATCACAATGGATAAATATGTTAAGGTTTAACATAATGGGGGAAGAATATGCCAAGGTTTAATATCATGAGGAATGAATATGATAAGGTTTAAAGCTTCAAGGGATGTTGTAATAACATCACCACAAAAGGTAACAATCGAAGGGGATTTAATTAGCCGATAGGCTATTTGTGTCAACTTTGGCTGAAATTTTTATCAGCCTCGCTGGTTTTTCGGTTTCTGGCAACTGGGGACAAGGTGGCGGGTGGGTTATAATTCAGCCAAAATTTTCGTCAGCTTGCCAGATTTTTTGGCTTTCAGTAACAGCGAAAAAGGTGGCGGAGGTGGTTGTTGGCTACTTTGGGAATTGGGTGGCATTTTTCGGGCCACGTGGATAGAGAAGGCTACGAAAATTAAACACTGGTTTGCGTCAACATTAATTGTTGTATGCTTTGCATGTATTGGGGATCGTTGTAATAATAGCTACCCTTTAACGCCTCGGGGAACAAAACGAATGTTGGTAAATTTTCAATGACACATTGTTTGGTGTCGTTCTATTGCTATACCCACTATGAGAGCTGAGAGCGAGGAGGGTTAGCTTTTGTGAGGGTGCAAGCTGGATTAAGTTTTGTGCAGCTTCTGTGAAGGTGGCAGACGCTATTTTGTGTTTTTTGCAAGGGAGGGTGGTTGGAAATGCAAAAGAAATGTGTCGACTGTGATAGTTTTTTGCTTATTTTTGTGCAAGTAAGTTGGCAAGAAGATGTTTGCTTCAAGAGAGTGGGAAGAGGTGCATGTGGAATAACCCCTTGGCGATATTGTTTGATTTGTGCTTGGTGGTTATATTGCTTTATTTGCGATAAGGCACTGTTGATTGTTACAAATACCTTGTGTGATTTATGGTTCGCGTTTCCTGTGAGTGGTTTTTCTTGGAGTTGATATTGTGATTTTTTGTGGGCTTGTGTTTATGGGTTCTGTTATCTATGTATGTTTGGAGGCTTCGAGAAACAAGGCAGCATGGAGAAAGCTGGGGGAAAGGGGTTTGTTTGAAATGGCCGACAAGAGGTGCATATGCAGAAAAAAATGTTTGCCATATTGTTTCATTGGATTTTCCATAAGGTGTTGTTGATTATAGTTCTGTTGCTTAAGTTATATTATTCCATTTTGGAGAAGGTGCTATTGGAAAGTCTGTATTTTTTCAATTTTGGAGGATATTGTGTTGAGAAAGGATTGTTTTTTATATGGGTTTGTTACTGTCAACTTTCGTAGGGTTTGTGTTTAATGTTTGTGTTTGGTGGCTATGTTTGTAAGGGAATTAAATTGTAGAGGATATGGAGTTTTTGTCAGTTGTTATTGTATAGCTTGGCTTATATTGTGGATTTCTACATGTGGGTGGTTGTAGAAAGTGATGTTGTTTGATTTATGGCTTTCGTTTTTTGTTTTGGTTGGAATAGATAAAAAAAAATTAATGTTGTTGATTCTATGTTCCAAAGTTAGTATTTTTTCAATTTGCAGGGAGATTGTCTTGAGAAAGGAGCGTTTGTTGTATGGGTTTGTTAGTGTGAAGCTTCTTAGGGTTTGTGTTTAATGCTTGCGTTTTATGGCTATGTGTCCAACATAATTAAATTTTAGAGGATATGGAGTTGTTGTGGATTGTTATTGTATAGCTCGGCCTGTATTGTGGCTTCCTGCATGCAGGTGGCTATAGAAAGTAATCTTATTTGATTTATGGCTTTCATTTTTTTCCTTATGGTTGGAAAAAAATAAAATAATTAATGTTGTTGATTCTATGTTTGGTTACATTAGGTATTATTGATTATTTTTTGTTCGCATTAGGCTATACTGGGTATATTTTAGTAGCAATATATATATATATATGTAACATTAAAATTGTTAAGGTTATGGAGTTTTGGTGGATTCTTATTGTATACGTTGTTCTATATTATGGCTTTGCAGATGTGGGTGGTTGTTGAAAGTAATGTTGTTTGATTTATGCCTTTAGTATTCTGGTTATGGTTGGAACAAAATAAAATAATTAATAGTACAAATGTTTGGTCGCATTAGGTATTATTGATTATTGTTGTCTGCCTTAGGGTACATTGCCTATATTTTAATAACAATATATATAGGTAAGATTAAGATTGATAAGGTTATGGAGTTTTGGTTGATTCTTATTGTATAGCCCAAGCTATATTGTTGCTTTCTGGATCTTGGTGGTTGTTGAGAGAATAAAATAATTAATGCTATTGATTATATGTTTGGTTACATTAGGTTGGTTGGTTTATTGCTTGCAGTGTGTGGTTATGGTTGCAATGGAACAAAATAGTCTATCCATTGGGCATTGTCGATTATAGTTGTGTTGTGTAAGCTTTATTGTTTCATTTTGGAGAAGGTGCTGTTGAAATGGCTATATTTTTTCCCAATTTCCGAGGAGATTGTATTAAGTAAGGAGTGTTTTTTGTATTGTTTTGTGGGTTTTGTATGCGAGACACTGTTTGAAGTGGTGTGTGCGTATATTGTGGCTTTCTGCATGTGGGTGGCTATAAAGAGTAATGTTGTTTGATTTATGGGTTTTTTTTTTTGGTTATTCTTGGAAAAGAATAAAATAATTAATGTTGTTGATTCTATCTTTGGTTACATTAGGTATTATTGGTTATTGTTTTCTGTTTTAGGCTATATCGGGTATATTTTAATATCAGTAAATATATGTAACATTAAAAATGTTAAGGGTATGGAGTTTGGGTTGATACTTATAAAATAATTAATGGTGTTGATTCTATGTTTGGTTGCATTAGGTATTGTTAATTATTGTTCTGTTCCTTAAGATATGTTGGGTATATTTTAATATGTATATATTTGTGTATATATATATAGATATATATGTATAGATATGTACATGTATTTATATATATACATATTAATTTTTGGTAGGTCTCTCTTTATGACTTGCAATGGAGAAAAATGCTTGAACTTATCTAGTTATCGTCGATTGTAATTGTGTTGATTTTCCATAAGGTACTGTTGATTGTGTCAAATATGTTGTCTGATTTTTGTTATCTGGCGAACAGTATTAATTATTTCATTATTTTATTTTGTTCCAACAATAACCAGAAAATGAAAACTGTTATGCTTTTTGTTGGATTTCCCCATCTGGGGTACCATTTAAACCAATATTGATTGATTTAGGGTTCACGTTCTCGTAGTGTTGTTTTCCATAAGGGTTGTTCATTATTGTTGGCTGCGTTAGGTTAACGTTGTTTGATTTATGGCTTTCGTTATTTGGCTATGGTTGGAAGAAAATAAAATAATTAATGTTGTCCATTCTATGTTTGGTTACATTAGGTATTATTGATTATTGTTCCTTAGCTTGGGATGTACTTGTGTCAACTTTGCTGGGAATTTTTGCCTGCCCTGTCTTTTCTTGGTGCCGGGGCAGACTTGGCGGATGGGGTATAGTTTGGTCGGGATTTTCATCAGCCCTGCTTGATATATATATATATATATAAATGTGTA
>VDFB02122542.1:0-17245 GCA_007258455.2 Sequoia sempervirens | reverse complement strand
TAATATAGTTTACTTTATTTTGAAGATTGCACTATACAGTGAAGCATTGTAAGACTAAGACTAACCTCCTTACATGTGCGAATGACTATTTCAGATTTCAAACATATAATGTGCAGACTACATATTAAGCACACTACGCACTACATACAGACCTAAAAATACTATCAATAGGGAACACATGGTACACTCGTTTATATTAAAAGAACATAATTTTAAAATATCCAGGAAACACTAAGCGTTGTTTACAACCATCTTTAGATTTGCAAGGAGTGTTTTAAAGGATTAGAGTATATATATTTATTGGAGTTTGCAGTAGGGGCAACGGATTACAAGAGGCAATATTGTACAATCAATAGGGTAGAGGGTTGAATCATATTAAAGATGATGATTTCCATAGATTTAACAGTGAATTCATTGTTTCCTGAAGGCATCTTACTTCTTCATCCAAACTTAAGGCGTTGAATGCCTTTGGTTGCAAGATGCGTAAAAGATTTTATTAAAGGAAAAGCACAGAAAGAAGGGCAGGAGAAAAAAAAGAAATCAAAGATAAGGATTAAATTATCAGTGCTTCAGAATGAATGAACATAGATGAGGGCAAGAATTTGAGATTGGATGGCAACGACAGCGGCTTTGGTTTTCCTGTGCTGAGCTAGGGCATCTGCACCCTAACTCCTTTTCCTTTTTTCCTGTCTGTGTGTGGCTGGGGGGCGCTTGTTTTTGTGTAGGGTGGGGCGAGCCTTTTGTTAGCTTTTTTGTGTGGTGTTTTGGTGGCGACCAGTGGCAGGGTGCCTTGTCTGCTCGCGACTGTTTCTCTGTTCCATCGCTTGTGTGGCGGATGTGACCTGGGTATCCGTGGCTGTGGCATGAGGGTTCTTTGGTTTGAGGTGAGTGTTTTGGCTGGTTTGCTTTGCTTGGCCGTGGGTGGGGGTTTAGGTGTGGGGTGTGAAGGGGGAGTGAGTTCTGGTGTGGGTGTTGTGGCAAGTGATTTGGTGTGTGCCTTCTTTTGTGGTGGAGTGGGGTTGTGAGGTGAGTCTTCCCGTTTGAAGCCCTTCTTGTTCTCAGGGTTTTGGTGGTTTTGCATGTCGGAGTAGGGAATTTTTGTCCTCTATGTTGCACGGGGAATCATCTGGGGTTGGCCCCAAAATTGATTTCTGATCGGCGTTTGGTTCGAAACCTACTCTTCAAAACTCGAAGGGTTTTGAGAATGATCTTTTTTCGATGGAACCTGAGAACGTTGGGACGGGTCCGGCAGGAGGGCCTAGAATTTTGAAGATTAATGGGTGTCTCAACTGATGTAAAGAGAGTCTGAGTATTCTCATTCCGATGGAAATGATGGCTGAAGACATTGATTATTATTCAAGGCATTCTCTTTACTGCAAATTCTTAGGTTTGAAAATTTCTTTGCATTTCTTGGAGATGTGGGCTCAAAGGACATGGATGCCTAAAGGAGAGATGGAGATCCATCTCCTGGAAAATAACTATTTCATGGTTTCCTTTGATTGTTTGGCAGATCATAATAGGGTTTTTGAAGGGGGTCCATACTCTTACAACCAGGTGGGCTTGTTCATTAAGCCATGGCACGCTGGCTTCAACCCGGTGGAGGAACTTTCAAATCGGGTTCCGGTTTGGGTTTGTCACCCAAGGCTCCTGGTGGAATGCTGGTGAGAGGATGTGTTGTATTTATTAGCCTCGAAGCTGGGGAAACCAGTGGGTTTGTCTCAACAAATGCAATTCAAAAATGTAATGACTTTTGCTTGGTTCTGTGTTGAAATTGATTTAAGTAAGCCATTGCCAGATTTGTTAGAAGTGAGTGCAGGAGATTACTCATGGGTGCAACAGCTTGATTATGAAATGCTTCCTTTCCATTTTCATTTATGTCATGAGTATGGTCACCTCCAGCGCAGATGTCCAAAGGCCAAGCCTTTGGAGGTTCAATCTTCTCAGCCTTCGGCTAATCCGCCCAAGGTGGATAAGCGAAAGGATCCCGTTCAGGGTTTCGATGGTAGGGAGGATGGTTTTCTTCCAATTCAAGGCCGAAATAGAAATAAAGGTCATAAAAGGACTTTGAAGGACAAGCAGGAGGACACCTTCAATAGGTTTGAGGTGTTGGAGGATCTTAGTCAGTAGGAGGTGAACCCAGGATTTTTGGATCTAGATCATGGGACTTTGGAAATGGATCTACATGACCCTTTGGTTGTAGTGTCACTTACCCCCTAACAGGGGGGGGAGAGGGCGTACCATGCTTTGATGAGGCCAGGAAAGTACCTAGTCAGGCATTGCTCAATTCAGAGGTACCTTTGTCTCCGCCTGCTGAGGGGATCTTGGCTTTAGGGGAGATCGACAGTTGGAGGTTGAGGATGGGCTCGGTGGTAGTGCTGAGGTTGTGAAAGATAGTGTGGACAAGGATCACCTCTTGTAGAAAGCTGGTTCGGAGGTGGGTAAGAAGAGTGTCAAGATGTCCCCTCAGTTGGGTGTTTTGCAAAAAACCCTCAAGAAGGGGGGGCCAGAGAAAAACACTAAGCTGGGAAGGAAGAAGGACGAGGAGAAGATTAGGATGATAGGGGAGACTTTGGTGGAGTCGGGGTCAGTCAAGAATCTAGATTCACATTTTTCATGTGCCTCGAAATGATAGTTCTCTCTTGGAATGTAAGGGGCTTGAACAGTGGCCCTAGACAAAAAGCTGTTCGGGATTTGATTAGGAGTCATTCACCTGATGTTCTTTTTCTATAGGAGAATAAGCTCTCTATGGAGGGTATGTTGGATTTAGTTCCAAATTTATGGAGGAATGGTGATTTTCAATGCATTGGTGGTCAGGGGTCTTCTGGCGGGGTGGCATGCTTATGGAACCCGCAGAAGATCTGCCCCCTTTGGTGGGTGTCTTTTATGTCTTCCCTTTCCATGGTGGCCTCTTGTGTTATGACTGGGGAAATTGCTCTCTTCTCCAATGTGTATGTGCCTGTGGAGTTGCAGGGAAAACAACTCTTGTGGTCCAACATTCATTTAGTTCGCAACCTTTTTCCGTACCATCCTTGGATTATTGGCAGTGATTTTAATGCTATCATGGAGCTTGCTGAGAAGAAGGGTGGCATTGCAAGGTTGGAGGATTCTGCTTTGTTGTTTCAAGATAATGTCTCTACTTTGAATCTTGTGGATATTAAGCCGGCCATTGGTATTTTTACTTGAAATAACAGGAGAACTGGTGATGCTTCTATTTCTGAAAGACTTGATAGATTTATGGTATCTATCTTTTGGTTGGGGGACAGGTGGATGACAAGCTCATAAATTCTGGATAGTCGTGGTTCTGACCATTGGCCTATTAAGCTGGTGGCTGATGTGCCTCAACGTAGTGCTCGACCGACCTTTAAGTTCCAACTCATGTGGCTTAGGGATGAATCTCTTCATGATTTGCTCCTTGTCTGGTGGGATCGGGGGAAGCCATCTTATGGCATTGCTATGTACTCTTTCTCAAAGAGGCTCTAGTATGTTAAATACAGTTTGAAAAGATGGAATAGGCAGCATTTTGGTAATTTATTCCAAGGAAAATAGATGACACAAGATAATCTGGATCTTGGAGGAGTTGAGTTTGTTAGAAGCTGTTGCTTTAAAAAAGCTTGAGGAATGGGAGTTAAGAGAAGAGATTTTTTGGAAATAGAAGTCTTGTATTGAATGGCTTCAGGCTAGTGATCGGAACACTTCTTTTTTCCATAACTCAATTAAGGATCGGAGACAAGGTAATGCTCTTTCTTCTATCTTGTTGCCTAATGGAGAAAATTTGTCCTCTTCAGCTTCTATTTTTGTTGAATGCATTTGGTATTTCTCTTCCCTTTTCTCTGAGGATTCACCTCCTGTGGAGGAGGAGGAAGCAAGGATTTTAGATTGTATCCCCAAGCTGGTGACTAATGAAATGAATGATTCTTTTCTTGCTCCCATTACCTTGTCGGAGCTTGAGAATGTTGTGTTTTAGATGAAGAAAGGTAAAGCACCTGGACCTGATGGGTTCCCAGTTGAATTTTTTCAAGAGTTCTGGGAAGTGATTAAATTAGATCTTTTGGAGGTTGTTTAGGAATCTTTTATGCATAAGCAAATGCTGAAATCCCTAAATGCTACCTTTTTAGCTCTTATTCCTAAGGTGGAGGGAGCTAATTATTTGGATCGGTTTAGGCCTATTGCTCTATGTAATGTGGTGTATAAAATTATTACTAAGTTGATTGCGGAAAGGATGAAACCGTGGCTTGAGGATTTAATCTCTAAGGAACAGGGGGGCTTTGTTGTTGGCAAACAGATCATGGATGGGGTGGTTATTGCTGCTGAGGCCATATACTCTATGGAATCTTCAAAGGAGAAATCTATGTTTATCAAGCTGGACATGGCTATAGCTTATGATCGTGTTAAATGGAGCTTTCTGTTTAAGATCCTTAGAGCTTTTGGCTTTGCTAAGGGCTGGATTGATTGGGTTAAAAGTTGTGTCACCTCCTCTTCCTTTTCGGTGCTTATCAATGGTGAACCCACGTGCTTGTTTGGTGCTTCTAGAGGCCTCAGGCAGGGAGATTCCCTATCCCCCTACTTATTCATTCTTCTTGTTGAAGGCCTGGGAAGACTCATCCACACTCAGGTTGCTAGTGGCTTGCTTCAGGGATGGAGTTGGGGTGAAGATCTTCCCCCTCAGTCTCATTTGTAGTTTGTTGATGATACTGCCTTGATAGGAAGGGCTAAGGTTGAGGAGGCTCTCAATTGGCATCGTTTGTTGGATTGTTACTTGGCGGCTTCTGGGAAATGCATAAATGAGGGGAAGTCCTTTATATACTTCTTCCACACTCCTAAGGGTATTCAAAGGAGAATTGCTGGTATCCTTCGGTTCCAGATTGGTTCGCTTCCTTTTTCCTATCTTGGAATCCCTCTTACTGTTCATTCTCTCCCCAAAAGATTTTGGTAAGAGACTCTTGATAAGTTCAGAGGATTAGTCAGTCATTGGACTTGCAGGTGGCTTTCCTCTATAGGTAGAGTGACTCTTCTAAAGTCTGTGGTCCAAACTCTCCCTGTTTATAAGTGCTTTGTTCTTTCTGCTCCTTCAAGTTTTATTAAAGAATTCAAGAAATTGTCTCACCAGTTTTTGTGGGCTAGTAATCTTCTTCATAGAAAATGGAGTTTGGTGAAGTGGGATGTTGTTTGTAGTCTAAAACAGGAGGGGGGTCTTGGTCTATGGAAGACTGACTTGAATGGGTAGGCCTTGGATTCTAAGTTGTATTGGTGTTGGTGCTCTCAACAACACATGTGCTAGGCTAAAATTCTGACCTCCAAATATTTGGGGGCGGTGGACAGTAGGGAGGTTGCAAGATTCAATATGGAGGGGAAAGGATCAGTGATCTAGAGTACCCTAAAACATGGTGCCAAGCTCGTTAAACAAGGTATTTTTTGGATTTGTAATGGGGGTAGGGAGGCTCTCTTTTGGAATGACTCTTGGGATGGACACCCGCCCATTGTGTCCTCTCACCCCCATCTCCAAGCTTTGTGCCAGTCTTTTGTGGAGGCGGGTTGGATTCATGTGGCGGATTTCAAATTTCAACAATCTTTGTGTCAGATTTCTGTGGTCAGGTGGAAGGACCCCTTGGTCTCGCCGCCTGGTGGTACGGTTGAGGATCGTCAAGAGCTTGCTACAATCTTATCGGGGCGTGCCTGTAACTCTCTCCATGGGTGTGATGTTCTTGCTTGGGGTCCTGACTTGAAAGGTAAATTTTTGGTTGCCTCTGGCTATCAGGTGTTCGATAAGCAGAGTTTCGGGAGCTCCTAGGTTTCTTGGTGGAAGCATGCTTGGAATAAATTTTCTTGGCCTAAGAGTAATTTTTTCTCTTGGCTTGTGGTTCATGGTAAATGTCTTACTTGGGACAACCTTTACAAATGGGGGTTTCAAGGTCCCTCCATATGTATTTTGTGCGGTCAGGATGAGGAATGCATATCACATCTCTTTTTTTAGTGTTCTTTAGTGAGGACTATCTAGCATCACTGGTGGAATATTTGGAGCTTACCGTGTTGCCATGTCTCTTCTTTGGAGGATCTTTGGAAAAGACAGGGTTCTTCTCTTGCCACAACCTCTTTCCTTAAAATTGCTTGGAGCATTAGTCCTAGCTTGATTATTTGGCAAATCTGGCTGGAGTGCAACAAAAGAATTTTTCTAGATAAAAAATTTCTTATGGGCAACTCTGAGACGAATTCTGGGTGCTTTGCAGGAGACTTTGACTGTGAAGTGTGACTTGTCGGTGCCAGATCCTGGGGACTTGGGTGTTGTAAATTCCCTAGGCCTTGACACTGGGGTCAGGGGTATTTTGAGCAAAGTGCATCATAGTCGTGGGTGTGAAAGGGTTGTTCGTGAGGGCTTTTGGTGCCCACTTGCTCTAGGGAAGCTAAAAATTAATACTGATGAGTCATCTAGGGGTAATCCTAGGCATGCTGGTGTTGGTGGCATTGGTAGAGATAGCCTTGGGATGGTGGTTTTCTTCTTTGCCACATATTGTGGTCTACAAACCAATAATCTTATGGAGGCGAGTGCTATTCTCTTGGCATTAGAGTGTGCAGTGGCCCTTGGATGGTGGAGGATAGTTTGTGAAGTTGATTCTTAGGTGGTTATTGATATGCTGAATAACTACAATTTAGTGGATATGAATTGGCAGTTGGTTGTGGTTGTAAAACATATTGTTTCTTTGAGCGATTCTTTGGAGTCCATTATTTTCTACCATAATCCACGTGAGTGGAATCGTGTGGCTGATGGGCTAGCTAAATGGGTGTCAGAAAAGACTGATTCTTGTTGTGTGGATGATTGGGACAATCTTCTTGAAGATATGGCTCCTGTTCTTGAGGAATGGGTTGCTGAGGATTTGAGATGCTTTTTGGGTGTGAATTAATTCTTGCTGTTTTGGCCCCTTGCAGCCTCTTTCTTTTCACTCTGTAATGTTGTGTTGATTCAATAAAGTTTTTACCCTCCTTTTATTAAAAAAAATACTTTCCACAAACATAAAGATATTTATAATAGGTTATTATATTTTATATAAATAGTTTGAAACTTGTAATATATTTATATCTATATTTCTTTTCATTTGGGATATATGAATTAACCTTAATTATATATTTGATAAGATTATATTCTTTAAAAAAAAAAAAAGTTTCAGTGCTTCATGGCGCGAACGAAACTGAAAATACAAAAAGTAAACTTGGTCTTCTCAAGAACTCTCGATGTTAAATAATGTTATAAGGAAATTTCCCCTAGATTCAAGGATTGAAGCCGATCAACATGCAGTTCATTGATCTATTTCCGTAGTCGATTTGCTACAAAGGAAGATTATGAAAGGAATAGAGAGCTATGCTGGTGATTGTGGAAAACTTCGGTTTACAAGGTTTATCCAAACATACGCCTATAGTCACATGAGCTAGCGCATAAGATCGTGGGACAGACAACCATACAATGAATTCATCCCAATTGTTTTGGCTAATGAATAGATAGGTGCATTAAACTACAACATACACTGACATAGTCCACTGAGGTTACTTAACAAGATTATCAAGTAAATTTATTTATAAGATGAATCCCCATCTAAAACAATAAAGGGAAGGAAAACGATAAAGCCAAGATCTCAACAAACATGATATGCATCATCAAAACATTTTGAGAATGATGGTGTGTGCGACCTAAGCAAGGAGCAGGCGCGGAAGCATAGTCAAGTAGGCTATATAAATGTATACTTTGTTCATAACTAAAGGAAATTACTCTCTCTCAGGCACTGATAAGGAAGGAAGAATAGGGAACGAAGGATAGCCAGTAGCCTAAACATAGTAGGTGAAAGAGTATAATGGCAATGAGTACCCATGGGGCTACCTATAAAGGATAAGCATGGCACAATATTTAAAAGAAAGTCATTGAATGGAATATAATCTTGATCTGGTATAATCTAACTTATGGAGTTGCATCAACAAGAGATGAATCTATATCAAATACAACTTATAGGCATGGCAAATAAAAGAGGTACATACTTTGCAAACATTTCAGGAGAAAAAAAAGGTTGAGAGGTAAGGCATGCGAAATGATAAAATAAGACACATACAGTTGATAAAAGTAAACCAAAGCCACAATATTCAGACATTCCACTAATTTACCATTTTTGTTTCAAAATAAAACAAGGTTTTTTTAACAGAGGTAAGAAGCAATGGAACCTGGAATATTTCGGTTGATTACACTGAGTTAATGTCAGAGGTGGGTTTTCCAAACAATCTCTATCAACGGCCTCAACAATATCTTTATCCAAACCCCCCACCCCCATTCCAAAGCCTCTCTAGCCCTCTTAATCCCTACAGCCTATTCACAAATCCAATATTTTTAGGATTTTTGAACCAGTTTTCCCGAAAAATCCCCTACGAAAAAGCCCCTAAAAAGGCCTTTATTTTTCAAAAATCTGAAACTAAAGAAGCAGATTCCCCACTTTAATTTTATTTTTAGCTAGTAAATTTAATTTTGCAGCTGCATGCATTGGGTGACTGCCATGCCTCCTTTTTAGAATAAAACTGACTTAATTATTGACACATTAATTTCTTTCTATTTGTGGTTGTTTATTAATTGCAACTTTCCAATTTAATATTTTATTTCATATTTTATCATTTTAATATAACTTTTAATGTTTAATTGCCAATACTTGTCATTTAAAAATCACCTTTCAATATTCTATTTTTCTTACTTCCACTTCGCATTAAATTTTTATTTTATTATAACATTAGTTGTAAAAGAATTTATCTCAATATTTCTTTTAAATCATAAAATTTAATTTATTAAAATCAAGTGAATATTTATTAATAACGTACTTAATTAAATACTCAATTACATAGATACTTTATTTAATTATACAAAGGTCTTAAGTTTCATTATTTTCGATCATAATGAGATAATCAAACAAACCACAATCATAAGCATAACTCGAAGAGACTTACTATCAAATATTACTAATCCAAACAGTAGAACGAAATACAAAGCCACATTAACAAAGGTAGACCAATTCACACCCAACATACAGTACGAGGTGTGGAGGGGCATTACACTTTTATTATTATATTATCAATAGAGTCATCAAATTATACTAGGGCATTGGTCTATTAAAACAATTAAATCTTCTCCTCTACTAGATGTACCAACTGCTTCTATATACTAGGAATTTTAGTGTGAGAATTACTAGATTATTTATCCTTTCATTTAGAACTTTATCTTCTTGTGAATTAAGGATATCATGTCCCTATTGGTTCCTACATTTTATTCTCCTCCCCATGTTCAAATATTTAGGTTTGATTGATATTTATAGGTTGAGTATTTAATAGAGTCACCACTATTCTCTTAGAAGATACTTAATTTTCCTTATAGTAGCTATAAATTTATGAATATCAAATAAGAAACTTCTCTTCTTACTTTATTTTTATGTAATTTGTAAAATTGTCAACTTGTAGAATGATATATCTAATGGTTAAAAATAACTTCAAGTAGCAAGGTATTCAAGATTATTTTAGTAATCAAAATTTTATCTTGTCCCCAAAAATACTGTCATTATTAGGTCCTACAAATGAAATTCCAAAATCCTAGTACTTCTATTTACCTATAAGGCTACGGTGTTATCTTCAAGAAGGTAAAGTAAGGGTCCATCAATAAAATAACGATGGTTAAATGCCTACAAAATAGAGTGGATAAAATCTATTTAACTTTGAGCTTAGCTTAGATTGAAGAGGGCACATTCATAGAGGCAACCTTAATAGACTTTTAAATTAGTTAAAATACAACATGATAATTAAAATTAGCATCTATACCCAAATATACAGTTTAACCCTATATTTGCTACTAGGTCAAGATCAACTCATTGCATTAAACATATTATAGTTGATATGATACTTTTTATCTATATATGTTGGTAATAGTTGTATTATAATACTTTAAATTGTTTTTATTTAACATTTTATAGACATCAACAAAATAAAAATTTACATTGAACATAGTTCTCTAAAAATTTAACAACCTAGTTTGTTTAATATTTTCCTTTGTTTACATCATCATACCATGAAAATTTGAAACACAAAAATAAAATTTATACTCCTAGAAATACTCTAAAATAATTTTATTGATTTATAATATGTATGGACGGTCAAATTATTCAATACCAATGCCATATTGGCTCATAAACTCACATTCAACCATTAAAACAAGAAAATAGTAAATTACACTAGAGACATGATAGACAAAATTCATATCTACTTAAGAATAATTTATCAAACTTGTAAATATTAACATATAAAAACAAAGATACCATTACAAAAAATTATCTACAATGTGTTAAAGTGCTATAAAAAATTTCTCAGTAAATGTGATGGAAGAAACCCTCATAGGCTGAATAAATGCCACACTTCTTTACAAAGATAAATTTATCAAAATAAAAAAATTGTATAGAGATGATGTGTGTAGGGCTCTGGGGAATTTGAATGGTTAGTTGTCATTGCTACTTCCTATAGCTTTGTGTTAACAACAAGGAGCTCAAATTGGTGATCTTCATTGCTCTTGGATTCTTTGTCCTCTTGTGTTCCTCTTCCTTTGGTTTTCTTATTCTCTTGTTGGCTTTTTTTTGTTCACTTGGATATTTGGTTTGGTTTGGTTTGGTGTCTTTTGATCACCTTAATTGTATTACTAGGTTTTTGAGCCACTCTAAAGTTTAAAATTTTAAATTTAATCTCGCCCTAGATTTTGATTTTGTTCCTTCCCTCAACCATAAATTAGACTGTATATGCAATTTGTTGCATAATATTGTTACTCAAGCTAGTATCAGATGCAACCTAAAATGGTCACCTAGACTTTGGGCCCCATTTATTTAATTTGTCAACATCAACTTTCTGAATCAATGATTGTCGCATTTTCAAATCAAATTTCTTAATCAATTCATGACTATTTCAAATGTTTCAATTTTCCCTAAGGTTTGAATGCTTCATTAACGTTATTTAATCAAAAGAAATAAATCCCTTTTAATAAATAAAATAATATTATTTAATTGAAGTTAATATTATTTAAATAAAATGATGCTATTTAATTAAATCTATTTTTTAATTAAATAATTTTATTTTATTTTATTAATATTCATTTCTAAATTACATAATCTTATTTTATTTTATTAAAGATATTATCATCTTTAAATAAAATAAAATAAATGAAATATCCTCTCAAGAATATCCTGTGATGAAAAAAAGGGAAACAAATCAGTTAAAAGGGAAATAAACTAAAAAAAGAATTCCAATCAAGATTTGTTTCTATTTTTCTATTTATCCCATATTGCTCCTGAATTTTCCTTTAATTCCACTTTTGCCTATAAAATGAGCCCTCTCATTTTCATTTCAAAAAAAGATCACAAATTTTTACATTAGACTTATGCTACAAATTTTCTTTAATTTTATCATTTGAGATTACACATTAGTTTGATTTTATAAGCATTTTAGTTTTAGAGCATATAGTTTAATATTACATTTTAGCTTAATCTTCGTAGTAGATTAATTTGCAAAATAATTTATTTATGGCATTGTATGTAGATCAATTTTCATTTCAATAAATTAGTTTTGTTTATTGCATTTTACAGTCATTTAGATTAGTTTTCATTGTTGCATTACAAGAACATGATTCATGGAAATTGACATTCTTGCTTCTCTTTGAATCTCTCGTTCCGAGACTTTGCAAGGGTAATTGGGTCAATCTGAGGGCCACAATATCAATCCCTGCTCTTCTTGGATAGAAAGCTGTGAATTGATTTGCAAGGACTCATTATTGAGTATCCTTGCATGCAAGGATTCATAGAAGTATAACATATTTTCAGTTATACATTTTGGCGCCCACCGTTTTTAATTTAGTTTAGTTTTTAATTTAGTTTTTAATTTAATTTTTAATTTAGTTTTTAATTTAGTTTTTAGTTTTTCTTCATAAATCCAGCTTCCACTCAGTTTTAGGAAAAACAATTTCTGGGTTTTGTAGCCAGGGTCGAAATCCGATCTGGGTATCTTTCAGTTTTTTAATTTCTTTCATGGATCTAAAGAAAATAGCTGCACAGAAACTATCGCGCGTCATTTTTTTCACCTAGCTAAAGGTTTAAAAAAAATATTTTTTCATCTTCTACTTGCTGGATCAAAAAACAATTTTTGGGTTTTATTTTTTGCTTCAAAAAATTTCTGTGTTTCTGTTTTTGTCTACTCATTATAAACAGATTTTTCAGAAATCAAATTTGAAGATTTTTATGTATGTTTTTAATTTAGTTTTTAATTTTTAGTTTTTAATTTAGTTTAGTTTTTAATTTTAATTTAGTTTTTAATCTTAATTTAGTTTAGTTTTTAGTTAGTTTGGTTTAGTTTTTAATTTAGATTTTTAAATTATATATTTTTTTAGTTTCTAAAATTCAAATTAGATTTTTTAAACTTTGTTAATTTAAAGTAGATTCTTTAACTTTGTTAATTTAAATTAGATTTTTTTACTTTAGATTTTTTAACTTTATTAATTTAGATTAGAATTATTAATTTAGATTAGATTTTTTTTTTAATTTAGATTAGATTTTTAATTTTATTAATTTAGATTAGTTTTGTTTTAAATTTTTAGTTTAGTATTAGCTTAATTTAGTTTAATTTTAGTTTTGTTAACTAATTCTTTTTAGATTAAATTTTGACTAGATTAAATTAGATTTTTTACTCGTTCTCCTTTCTCTCAATTTTTCACAAAGATAACAGCCGCTAGGATGCCAAATGAGAACTTGAAACACACTAACGCTTGATTGGTAGACGCGGATTAAAGACTTGAAAAACAAAACACTTACGCTATCAAAGATCTTATTTAAAAAAAAAATATTGTGTTTCTGCTTTCCTCGCCAATTCACATAGTCTAATTAGCCTACTAAAATTCTTAGGAGTTTCGATAGTGAGTAGGGAATTTGGCTCTTTGTTACATGGAGGTGATGACCATGGACAAATCTAGGCTCCTGATGATCTTACTAATATGACGAAATCTTAGGGAGCGGAGCAAGGTAGTGAATCTTTAGCACTTTCACTCGTCAGGGGATTATGCTCTTCTCTCATTGAGAGAATCAGAAACCCAAAAGCGTGTGGATTTGGTGAAGTGAAACTAGCTCGGTAATTAAGGTTGTTTAGCATGTTTGGGTAAAGAGATGGGCTAGAGAAGTATGCTCTTCTCCTTTTGGGAGAATTAGAAAATCAGAAACCCAAATCTGAGCCATGTCTAGTGTCACCTTTAGAGGGCCTGCCAGAAGTTGAACCTCTGGGAACGACCCAAGTGAGTACACACCTATCACCGGTGATTCCACCTCACTATAATAAAGAACGTCTTGTTGAGTCTAAAGACTCCAAGACCATAGTAACTTCTTTTCCATGACTTGGACGATCATCATGGAAAAGCTCTGTTTATTGCACTGAGCGGCGCCGCTCCGAGCCCTGCTTGTGGGGGTGTGTGATTTTCAAGTGTTGGTGTGGCTGCGAGGCCCGAGCTCTGTATCAGAGGCAGCAAAGGTTATTGTGAACGGAAGCCAAGTAAAAACCTCTTAGTTAGTTGCCTACCCAGTTCACCTCCGAAAGGAGTCATAATCTTTGTGCAAGGAGGGGGAAGAATCTCTTCGTATGTTGATCATACACAGATTCCCATCATAGGCATACACCTGGACGTTTGGAGGCGATTGCGACATTGGCCCCTGCTACAAGGGTAACCTTTGAACGTACACTGTTGAGTCCTTGGAAACACCAAAAACACGGGCGCCCTCTAGGGGGTGACACGGCTGTGTGAGGTGCACGTATGCACATAAGCAATGGGGCAAAGGTTTTGGCTTCTCACCATTTTCTTTGGTAGGGATAGCTATGTGTTTGTTTTTGAGTCTTAAACATTGTCCAAACATCTTCAAACAAGACTCCCCCGATACTATCAAGTTGCTTTGTCCTTGATAATCTATTACTCCACTACTTTTGTATCACAACTTGTCCTGACGGAACTCTATGTGCTTGATCAAAATCTCGGGTGGATATACTTTGCTTGATCTTTGAAAACAAACAACAAACTAAAATATCGAAGTTCTTCGGGATTAGGGTGACTTGTCCTTTTTAGAGACATGTTTTGTATTTAGGGTTTATGTGTCCTTGACCTTTTGAATTAGTGATCCTTGATCTCATAAGTGTTTATTTTTCTGAGATTGGCAAATTAGAATTGTTCGTCAAATAGATAAATTTTAGACTCTTTGGATAACACACTTGAAGAGTGCTAGTAGTCTCCTTTGTCCACCATTTTCATACAATTCAAACTCAAGACACTTTGTGTAAGTCATCCCTCCTCCGATCCATATGTGCTAGGGTGTTCACCCAAGAATTGAGCACCTCTATGGCGTTGTTGGTTTGTAATCTCCATTTGCACAATTCTATTTCACCATCTCTCTTGGACAAGAGAAAACTTTACTATCCTAGTCTGGTATTACAGTTTCTTAGAATTCTCGTTCGTCACCAATCCTCCTTTTCATGTCGGGCCACAACAAGATATCAAGTGAGCCAAGGAAAGCTGCACTCAGATAGTCTTTAACCAATCCACTCCCCCGCCCGCACTGGCCAAAAAGAGAAAGGAAAAGGAACCAATATTTGACCAGTCACCTAGGAGTCAGTTTGAAACCTATTTTGACCCAAAGAGCCATTTTAGTGACTTGAGTACCCCCTCAGCACCTTCCCACTCAGGTATGGATATGAATTATATTGTCACTCGGCGGGAGAGGGAAGCCATGGATCAAAATCTTGATGATATCTATGAACAACATAGAAACATGATATTTGGAAATTCTTCTCATGATGATCAACCTGGTTCACCCCTCATTAATGCAAGATATTTGGATGCCCATCAACGGGATGAAAGGTATAAGAGACGAGCTCACCAAGAACAATGGTCACAACACGAAGACAAAGATAATGAACCTCATGATGCTCATGTCAATACAACGTATACCAATGACTTGTTCAAACATTCTAGACCAAGCTCACCACTTCAACATACCTCAAGGTTCACAAGTGATAGGCTCAAAAGCATTGAACGTGAAAAGAAATCCTTTCTAGATGAACAAGCTGCAAAGCAAGAAAAGTTTAGACAACTTGAGGAAGAGAGCCAAGCTTTATTGGAAGTACAAAGGAAACTCGCTCAAGAGGAGCAAGATAGGAAGTTAGCCCACCAATTAAACAAACAATACAATACAAGGATTGCTAACAGTGGACATAATTCTCCTCCCTCCACCCCTTCCAGAACACCAAGAAGTAGAAGGCGGTCAAGGACCCCTTCTAGATCTCCTAGTCCTAGAGGAAGAAGCGCCTCTCAGTATGCTCACTATAGGAGGCAAACTCCTCCCAGAAATTCAAGACCACACTCCCAACATGTACATCCTGGTTCCCAACATGGAGGTCGTAGCTCACATTATGATTTTGATACTCAAGACTTCATGCGAATACAACAAGAGCCTATCTTCCAACAGTATGTGGAGAGGTATTTGGAACAAAACAAAGATAAGTTCTTGGAAAGTCTAATCAACAAGGGTGCCAGAGTCCCTTATAATTTTGATGTGGACAACAAAATACAAAAGCAAAATCCCTCTCAAGAGGAAGAAATCCGCCAAATGAAGCAAATGATGGAGAAAATGATGCAACCTAAGAGCTCATTCTCACTAGACTCAATTTTTCCTAATCCATTTGACAAGAGTGTGAGTATGAAATATTTTCCAAAGAGGGTGGAATTCCCACAATAAGATAAATATGATGGTAGTGGTGATCCACACGACCATGTGCGTCAGTTCTATACTATGAGCTTTGACTTCCATCAGGATGACTCCTATTTGATGAGGTTGTTCCCTAGGAGTCTTAAAGGACAAGCAATGGAATGGTTTACCAATATCACTCCTCCTGTCAAGACTTTTAGAGAACTTGTTCATAGATTCGTTCAACACTTTGCATATAATTTGTCAAGACCTGTTACTATGTTGGACCTATGCAACTTGAAACAAAATCAGGGGGAACCCTTTGTTACCTTCTTGCAAAGGTGGAGGAGACAATGCTCTTGGTATCCTAGGACAATCCATGAGGATGAAAAGATTGACATACTTGTTAGTAATTTGGTGCCTGAAATGAGATACAAGATCAAAAAGATAGTCTTCACTTCCTTTGATACCATGATTGAAACTGCATGCCGCATTGAGGATGTTCTAAAAGAAGAAGGCATTTTGACCAGACATAACAATAATACCAACAATGGTCAACACAACAATAAGGATAAAGGGAAGAACAACAATTGGAACAAAAACAAACAAATTGTCAATGATGGAGTTGTGGATTCTTCCCAATCAAGAGATCAAAGTGTTCTTAATTTGACTAAGGCTGTGCAAGCAATGAAGCTTAATGCACCTCCACAACAAGAAAGTAAATCAAGATATTAGGAGAGGCCCAAAAACCAAAAGTGGCAATTTACCAAATTGGGTGACTCATATGAGGATATTCTCAAAACTCTCATTGCTAACAACTTGGCACATCCTCAGGATCCTGCAAAATTTCACATTCCAGATCCTAAGCCACATTGGTGGGATGACAAGGCATTCTATAAATTTCATAATGGCCCTGGCCATATTGTTGAAAACTGTTGGAGATTAAAACATATCATCCAAGATTTTATAGAAAGTGGAAAGCTTCAAGTTGATGGCCTAAATACCAATGCTGATCATAAGGCTTTTAAGGAAACTTTGCCTAATTACGACAAGGGGGAAACCTCTAAATCACAGAATGGTAAAGCTGCAATCAACTACACCTATACAGTGGCAGAAAATGTGATAAACATGCTTGAATTTGTGGAGCCAAGTGTTAATATGATAAGGAGTAAGGACCTGCATGGTTATGAATCTCCCCCTATTTTTGACAACCAACCTATTGTGGTGCTGAGAGGTCCTCATTCTAGGTTATCTTCCCAAGCCCTTAATGCTGTTACTAGGAGTCAAGCCCCTATTATTCTCAGAGGGCCTAGTTCAGGTCCATCCAACAAATCCAAGCAAGTGGCATCCAAGAATGTCACTATAAAGTCTGCCACTGCTCTCAAACCAAACTACAATCTTGTAGATCAGTTACAGAAAACTCCAGCACAAATCTCAATCTTAGAGCTTCTAGAGTTGTCCCCTAGACATAAGCAGATCCTTGAGGA
>VDFB02122541.1:0-12173 GCA_007258455.2 Sequoia sempervirens | reverse complement strand
TGTATCACCAAATATAGGTGATAAAAGCAATCCCCGCTTGAGGAGGAAAACCTGTATCACCAAAGAGGTGATAAAATCAATTCCCTCTCAAGGAGGAGAACTCATATCACCAAATATAGGTGATAAAAGCAATCCTTGCTCGAGGAGGAAAACCCATATCACCAAAGAGGTGATAAAAGAAATCCCCACTCAAGGAGGAGAACTTGTATCACCAAATAAGGATGTAAAGGAGCTCTACAGGTTCTCGATCCTGTAGAGCAAGACAAATTAGAGAATCATGTGGCTACTACAAGCTGCGTTGCAGGATAGTCACAGAAAAGATAGGTCTAGTCAGGATGCCCCCAAGCTAGATGTGAAGAATTCATTCAATATAGAATCTTTCATAGGGGGTCCCTTGGGAACCCTTCAAAAGGAAGAGGGGTCCACTCAAGGGATGCTCCAATTGAAAGACATAGAGAAAAGAGAGGGGGTCCTTGAAGGGACAAGCATCTTCAAAATGAGTTATCACTGCCCCCAACATATAGGGGGGAGAACCATGCAAACATACTTAGAAAATACAAGATAGAGGTAAACCTCGATATCACTTATCGTGCAAAGAAGAGGTAGGTGCATCAATCAAACGGGATTTTGATGGCACTTGAATCATGAAGTTTTTTTATTTTGTCTTTCAAGGCCTTGCATTCACTAGTGGAATGGCCAAGCACTTGATGGTATGCACAGAAAGAATGTTTATCATGTTCATTATATTTCTTGCGTGTAGGAGAAGGAAGAGTGATCAAGTGGGATTTTAGAAGTCACAACAAGATGTACTCTTGCTCAAATAAAAAATGAGGAGTAGGAAGCAACCCTTTCTCTTGTGAAGAAATTTTTTATTTCTCACAAGAAGAAGATATAAAGATGGAAGACAATGGAGGATCCCCATGGAGAGTATTATTCCAATAAGGGGGATCATACTCTTCTACGTGATCACCATTATCCTTCTTGATAGGACTACCAACATTAACCCCTTAACATAAGTGTGATCATCTTCCTCAGAAGGAGGATCAACACTAAGAACATTACAATTTGCATTCACTAGTAGCCTGTGAGACAAAAGAATGATCATCTTTGATAACAGGTTCAGATGATGTCATCAAAAAGTTTATGTGGATTGGGTCAGCTTTATATTCCTAAATGAAGGAATATATAAAGTCTAGAGAACCCCTATCATCACCAAGGAATGCATTCTATTGAGAAGAGGTAGAAGTAGACTTAGGATTTCTTACTTCAAAAGAATCTTCTTTAGGGACATTTATTTTAAGAGTATCCTTTGTAGTAGGTATTGCTCGAGTAAACATTGACACATTGGAAGATACTGAAGGAATAAGAGTAGGCACAACTGAAGCCTGAACAACAACTGTCATCTCGTATAAGTGCATAGCTTTAGGGTCAAACTTAACTATGATTACTTTATTGTTAACAATGAACTTAATAGATTTATGCAAGGTAGATGGGATTGCACCCATAGCATGAATCCATGGTCTACCAAGAAGAAGGTTATAAGGTAACTTTTTTGACATAACATAAACAAGGGTAGGTACGGTAACACGTACAAGTTGCAAAGGTAATACTATTGTGCCTAGAACTTGTCAACCAACATTATCAAACCCATAAATAACAACATAAGAAGCATTAAGAGAAGATGAGTCAATATTAATCTTAGGAAATAGATCAATAATACACACATTGAGCGCTAAACCGACATCAATGAGAGTATGTCTAATGAAAATTTTATTAATGTTGACTATAATCATTAGAGGATCCACTTGTTTATGAACTTTCAGAGGTTGGAGTTCCTACGGATAGAATGTAATATTCAACAAATCTGTACGAATATACACCATCAACGCATTAGCATCCATTGGCCTAGCGGAAGAAGGCAAGAGGATCTTTTGCAAGGCTTCCTGAAGCATGCCTTGATAAACTGGAGTAGACTGAAGCAAGTCCCACAGTGAAATTTTATCCGGAGTAACACAAAGTTGCTCAACAAGATTGTAATCACTTGGTGCTTCAGTTGTGGGTTTAGGAGCCAAAGGAAGACTTGGTTGTTTATTCGTTCTATTCTCATAAGTATGGGCTACCACTCTATAAGAGGGAGCCTTAGATGGATTAGGAGAATCAACATCAGATGAAACACCATTAATAGAACAAACCCTTTTAGGAGGACTAGTTGGAGTCACGTAAATGATCAATCTCTTAGGCCTTTGAGGGGTAGCAGAGACATATACTACATTTACAGAATCATCACAACTAGTAGAACAATTATTTGAATACATATTCTCAACATTGATCCAAACAAGATCAATTGTGGAAGTAGATTTATCATTCACTAATGCATCATCTCTAGAGGAGAGTGCATTGAAATAGATAAGAAGTTCATCATTAAAAAATGCAACATATCTAGAAGAGAGTGCATCGGAAGGTATAAGAGATTCATCATTCACGAATGCATCATCTCTAGAAGAGAGTGCATTGGAACAAAGATAGGACTCATCATTCACAAATGCAACATCCCTAGAAGAGAGTGCATTAGAATGGATGGTAGATTCATCATTCACAAATGCATCATCTCTAGAAGAGACTGAATTGGAATTAAGAGAAGGTAGAGTAACATTAATAAATGCATCAATGATTTCATCTTCCTGCAACAAAATATCCTCAAAAGCTGGAGGGATTTTGTGAGAAGGATCAAAGATATCAAGTGACATTGGAAAAGATAAGTCACCATCACATGCATGAAATGGAACATAATTAATATTTTTAACAAAATTATATAATGAGCTAATAAAAGAAGATATTAAATTCATTACAATTTTTTCGGTATTCTTTATGTTCTAGTAATTTGCATTTTCAAAGATCTTCGAAGTGGAATTTGAGGTTGGAGCTTGTGTCTATCACTAAAATTTGACTACCGAAGGCACTTGTATTTTAGAGATTGAACTAGTTCTCTAGGAGACCTTTCCAATGGTGCAAACGGTTTTGAATTTCGAGCACCGAGTCAAAAGTTATGACCCCGCTAAGTAGGGATAAATAAATTCCTAGTTTTTTTTATAAAAAAAAACCCTCTTCACATTGGGTTCACCAAAATGTAGAAGAGGGGGATTCAATACTCATGATTTCTCTTCATTTAGAGAGCCTCATGTGGAAAACTTCCCTAAACTACCTCAAGGAACAACGACAAGAGTTTCAAGATTTGAAAGAGCAGGTCATAGAGATTTTTTGGATAGACTGACGAGCTCTTGGCCAAAGGACAACAACGTAGAATATGGAGGGTAGTGCATCATGTTGATGTCTCAGAGGTGTGATGGCATCTTGTACAGACCAGAGGGAAAGAATGTCACAGAAAATACTTAAATGACTACTTCTACTATTATTGAGAAATTACAAAATGCGATAAAGTAATAGAAAGTGATAGAAATGAGATAAAGTAAAGTAAAAATGATAAAGACAAGGAAAGAAGATGCTACGACCACACAAGTGATGAAACCTCTAGCACGTGAATGTCTTCAATACCTGCATACATGATATATGGAAAGAATGTGGTTGTATAGGGGTTTGCCTTAGTCAAACCCTCATTTTGGTGTTCCTACCTCCATAGACAACCAAGAAGATAGGGAGAGATATGAACCGAAATGGAGAAAAGCATGTGGTGAAAGAAAAACTCGCTCAGGAGTAGAACCCACACCACCAAGTAAGAGTGATAAAAGAAAACCCTGCTCAAGGAGGAGAGCCCGTATCACAAAAGAGGTGATAAAAGCAATCCCCACTCAAGGAGGAGAACCCGTATCATGAAGTAAGAATGCAAGAGAGAGGGGAAATGCGATCCCAAGATGCTCACAAGCATGAAATGGAGATGAAACTGCAAGAGCCGAAGGAGATACAAAGAGGGAGAGCAAGATAGATGCAAGAGCCAAAAGTGTTGTAGAGGGTGTTGTAAGAGCTTGAGAAAATGTTGTTATGGCAAGCAATGGAGTTGTGCAAGAAAAAGTGGGATGGAAGAATGAACCTAGAAGTTGGAAGAATGGAGCCAGAAGAAGTTAGGAGAAGTTAGAAGATCTTAGACAGCCAAATGAGTTGAAAGGATGACTTAAAAAGAGAGAAAATAAGCTTCTTGAGTTGTTTCTGGGTGTGCTCAGTCGTTACCACTGACAAAACTTGTTGAAAAGTGGAAACATGCATGAAAATAGTTGTTTGAGCATTAAAACATTGCAGGATGCTAGTGCAGCACATAGACATCCATGCGGTGTGCTAGCATTCAGACACGTCACACTACAAAACAACACATGCAGGAAAAGCCCAAAGTCTGATGTAAAGCTAATGCATGAAGGTAGCTGTTGAAAAGGGGTGTCAGAGCATCCTGAGAAGGGAAAAGGTTGATGCAGGGGCTGAAATGAGCCTACTCAAGATGCTAAGGGAGTGGACACTAAAGTAGATGCAAGAATGTATGTGAAACTAAAGGGGTGCAATTTTACGCTTATACAAAAAGTTGAACCTATTTCTGCTAATTTTGAAAAACAAGTGAAGGAATTCCCTCCAGAGAAGGAGAAAAATGAAGCTACTGTAATCTTTTCCATACATGCTAAATAGGAAAATAACTATTGGGTTGTTGATAGTGGTTGTTCAAATCACATGACAGGTGATAAGAGTAAGTTAATTTGTTAAACTTGAAAAATATGATGGAGGCTTGGTTATGTTTGGAGATGATACTAGTGCTAAAATTTGTGGGATAGGTTCAGTAAGTTTTGATGGCAAGCATAATACTGATGATGTCTACTATGTTAAGGGTTTGGTTGTAAAAACACAAAGTTGTGTCACACTTTATAAAGTAAACAACCAACACTAATCCAACTTTTAAACTTGAATTACTAAAAAGTGGCATATATGTTTTGAATTTTGAAATGATGTAAACTAGTAAAATATATATATTTTTAGTATATTTTATGTTTGTATTTTTTTAAAAAAAATAAAAAAATATTTTAAACTAGTTTTTAATAAATTAAAACTATAATTTAGTTGCTGATAAAATGCTGAAAAAAGAAGTTGCACAAGATGTCAAACCTTTTATAGTAAATTTATTTATTTTTCTTTCAAATTTTTGTGTGTATTTATAACTTGGTGCCTTAGTGCATGTATATTTTTTCCAATTTGATAAATATATATTTTTAACAATATTAAAATGTGCTGGAATAAAAAAAATTGTTTTCATCGTGACGACAACTTTCATATTAAATAGTTAATAATATTTATCTAAATGAAAAAATATACCATCTTTAAAATAGATTCTTTATCTAGTGTACCTATATTTTTTTTCTATTTTTTTTTAATAAGTTTTAGTATTTTTCCTTGACATAGTAATCAACCTAATATTTTGTGCTGAAAACCTACTTTTAGTAAAAATAAAATATAAAATATAAAATATAAAAAATAATTAAACTATTAAAATAAATATATTTTTGAAAACTACACTTATGGATCTACAAAAGGGTATTTTATATTTTTAAAAAAATGTTGTTTACATTAGCAAGAGTTATTGAAACTTCAAGATTTTCAAATAATTTAATTCTTTTGGTAAATTGGACTCAAAGTGATGCTCAATACATTTTTAGCCAACAATTTTAGTTGGAAAAGTTGTGGAAGCATCTAACTTAGCTAGAATGACCTTTACTAGATCATATGTTTGACCAAAATTTTTTAGTTAAATACCAAAATTGATTTAAAGTGCACACAATCCTTTGCTTACTCCTTAAGGAATAATCTTTTTGAGTGTTGGATAGATGTGCAGTAAAAGATATAATCTTGCGTTTGAAGATGAAAGATGTGAGATTCGGAAAGGATCCAAAACAGTGATTTCTGCAGGAAAGAAATTTGAAGGAAATATCTATCAACTTAAAGGTGTTGATGGATGATGCTTTATGACTTAGATTAATAATAGTTGTTATGGCATCGAGAATGTGCCACATTAATTTTGATAATTTGGTGAGGATTAGTACAGTTCAAGCTGTGAGAGATTTACCAAGGATTACAAAGCCTGTCAGTGCTATTTTCAGGAATTGTTAGTTTGGAAAGAAAGCTAGAAGGAATTACAACTCAAAGGAACAATCTACAACTAGACCAATGGATTTAATTCATACAAATATTTGTGGTCCTACAAGAGTGATAAGTATACAAGGTGAAAGGTACTTTATTCTTTTCATTGATGATTATTCTACATATACATGGGTTACATTTCTTAGAGAGAAATTGGATGCATTAGATAGATTGAAGAAATTCAAAGCTATGGTTGAAAATAAAGTGAATTTGAGGATAAAATGCTTAAGGTATGACAAATTTGGATAATTCACCTCCCATGAGTTTAATATGTTTTATGAAGTGCGTGGAATAAAAGACAAGCTATTCTGCCTGGCAACTCCTCGCTGTATCGGAAGGCTGGAAAGAAAGAACAAAATAGTTCAATAGGTTGCCAAATCAATGATTACTGAGGTTGGTTTATGAAAAGTCTACTGAAGAGAAGCTATTCATATTGCAGTTTATGTGTTCAATTGAGTTCAAGCAAGAGAAAATAGTAAAAAACCCCCTGTGAGCTATGGTTTGGAAGAATTCCTACTATTAAGCATTTCAAGGTATTTGGAAGCAAATGTTATATCAAAAGAGATGAAGAAACTTTAAGAAATTTTCATGCACGAAGTGATGAAGGCATTTTTCTTGGATATTCTACTAAAAGCAAAGCCTATAGACGTTTCAATAAAAGACTGAGAAAGATTGTAGAAAGTGAAAATGTCAAGGTTGATGAAACAATGAAGAATTCAATTGATATTGATGGATATGTATTAGATGAACTTGATTGTGTAAGAATTGAAGAAATTGTGGAAGAACAGGAAAGGGATGAACAAGAAAAGTAGAATGAAGAAAATGAAAGAGAAGAAGCTCCAGTAGTGTCCCCTAAGACACCTAGATATGTGCAGAAGAATAATTCAGAAAGTCAGATCATTGGAGACAAGACAAAATGAGTATTGAAAAGAAGCAGAGCTGCTACTGGTGAAGTAAATCTGTGTTTATTTTCTGAGATTGAACCAAAGATTGTAAGTGAAGCATGTAAAGATGAACATTGGATGGAAGCTATGAAAGAACTTATGCA
The DNA here is from genome assembly GCA_007258455.2 of Sequoia sempervirens. Taxonomy (NCBI): domain Eukaryota; kingdom Viridiplantae; phylum Streptophyta; class Pinopsida; order Cupressales; family Cupressaceae; genus Sequoia; species Sequoia sempervirens. Next base: position 4,999 of record VDFB02122541.1, on the reverse strand, counting down.
AATTGAGAAGAAACAAACTTGGGAATTGGTCTCAAGATGGGAAAATAAAAAAATTATTGGATCAAAATGGGTATTTAGAAATAAGCTGGATGAGAATGGAGAAGTGGTTAGAAACAAAGAAAGGCTTGTGTGTAAAGGCTACTCTCAAGTAGAAGGCATATATTTTTAGGAGAATTTTTCTCCGGTGGCAAGAATGGAAGCTAGAAGGATGTTCTTAGCATTTGATGCCCATAAAGATTTCAAGGTCTATCAGATGGATATCAAGTCTATAGTTTTGAATGGTGAGATAGAAGAAGAGGTCTACATGGAACAATTGAAAGGATTTTAATTGTCAGATCAATAAGATATGGTGTGTAGATTGAAGAAAGCTTTATATGGTTTGAAGAAGGCTCCTAGAGCTTGGTATGTAAGGTTAGATAGGTATTTGATTCAACAAGGTTTCAACAAAGGTACCACATATAGTAATCTATACTTTAAAATTAGAAATGAAAAAATATTTATTGTAGTTGTATACATTGATGACATTATTTTTGGAGGAAATGAAACTATGTGTAAGTTGTTTACGGAAGAGATGCAAAAAGAGTTTGAAATCTCTATGTTTGGAGAGATGAATTTCTTTCTTAGGTTTCAAATTAATCAAACAAAGAAATGAATTTTTATTTCATTGTCTAAGTATGTAAAAGATATGTTGAAGATGTTTGGGATGGTTGGTTCCAAACCAATATGCACTCCTATGGTGATTGGTTGTAAATTGGGAAAAGATCATGATTCACCTAAGGCTGATTAGAGAAATTATAGATCTATGATTGGTGGAATGTTGTTTTCGATTGCTACTAGACCAGATATTTTGCTTGTTGTTTGTCTTATGGCTAGATTTCAAGAAGATCCTAAGGAAACACATGTTGTTAAAAGAATATTCAGATGTTTGAATGAAACTCCAAATTATGGGTTATGGTATCCTAGAGATATTGAATTTACATTTTAGTGCTTATATAGGTGTAGATTGGGCTGGATGTGTAGATGATAGAGAGATTACAAGTGGTGGTGCATTCTTTCTTGGTTGCAAATTGGCGGCATGGTTGAGTAAAAAACAAGATTCAATTTCCTTGTCTATTGATGAAGTTGAGTATATTGGTGTTGCATCTTGTTGCACACAAGTTCTATGGATAAAATAGATATTGAAATATATCACAATGGTGTATGATGATCCCATTTCCATCTTCCATGATAATGAAAGTGCAATCAACAATTCAAAGAATCCAATGATGCACTCAAGGATGAAGCATATATTTATCAAGTATCATTTCTTGAGAGAGAAGTTCATGGATAATGAAGTAAAGCTTGAGTACATCTCTATGAAGGATCAGATTGGTGATATATTTATGAAGGCTCTTCCTAAAGATACTTTTGAGTATCTCTAGGAGAAGTTATGGGTCATTACCCCTCCTTTCTTGAACTAGATGCATATGGATATGTATTAGTCTAGTGGATCTATAGATCTATCCTTCTTCTGGAATGATGTTTGGTGGCTATCTCTCAGGGGGAGCAGGTAGTGTCATGTGTTTCCATTATATGAGTATTTGTTTTCTATATCAAAGGGGAAATCAATGTAAAATATCTTTTTCATTTGGAATTGATGTCAAAGGGAGAGAGGAAGAATGTGAAATATTAAAGAGGAAGGATGTGAAAAAAATTATCTACTAAGGGGGAGAAATAGAAAGAAAAAACTTGAGAAGTGTATTCAGAGCTAGTATGTTTTCTTTGATGTTTTTTCACATCATGTGTTGACATCAATGAAAAAGAGGGAGATTATTGCAAGAATGGAAAAGAGTGAAGGTGTTGTCATTGATGTCAACTAGTCAATTGGTTCTCAATTGGTTGTTGTTTTCATTGATGTCATGGTTGCAAGTTATTGGCTATATATGTTGAGGATATTGAGAAAATTGTATTTAAGAAAGGTTCCAGGTGTTCATTGGTTGCTCCAAGTTTTTTTTCAAAATTTTCTCCTATGTTTGTGTGGTTCAGATATGTTGGTCATGGTTGTTGGAAGTTGCTATATCTATATTTTTAGCTCTTGATTAATTATATAGTGTGAGTTATGTTCACCAGTTGTGAACTATGGTTTTTTGTGTTCTAGTTGAGGTCTGAGAGAAAAGTCATTTGTCTAGATTTCTCTTTAGTAAAGTCTTATGACTTGCAGTTCTAGAGTTGAGCTGTTATGATTGTATTGAAGTTAATTTCAGTATTTGGAAGGTTTGTGCTTAATTTTTCTGTGTTTTACACTGGTTTGGTCGACCTTATGTTGAACACTATCTTTAGAATTGATGTAGCATGTTGGATCTATTTGGGTCCTCACTAAGTGTGTGTTTGGGTCGCCCTCATTCTAATTCCACCTTAGGATGTTTTGGCACCAACCTAATTTGAATTTAATGTTCGATGGCTGACTTTGGATATGTTTCAAAGTTGAAGATGGTATAAATACAAGATGAGTTAATGGTGAAAGTGAGTACAAAGAGATATAAGTGAAAAGAAATAGAAAAGATAGATGCGAGACTGATGCAAATCAGTGAGTGTGTGTGATGTGAGTGTGGAAGATCAGTGCAAAGCCTAAATGTTGAGTTTTCATATGTAGTGAGTTGAAGGTGTAATCTATTATTCATGCATGTCTACAAGTGGTTGAGAAAATTGTGGTGGATTTCTCTATTGCATTGAGATTTTCTTATCTATGTAACATATCTCTTCTATCTTCTTTGTATCTTTGTGGCAGTGAGCCCTTGGGTTGTTAGCCCTATTGGATAGTGAGTCCTGATCTGGATAGTGAGTCCTTATTTTGGCAGCGAGCCTTGTTTCTCAGGAAGTGATCCTTTGTAATCGGTTTTGTTATTCTCTATAGTGTGATTTAATCCTCACTATGGTTTTTCCCTTATTGGTTTTTCCACATAAATATGGTGTTGTGTATGTGTGATGGTTTTTAGTTTCTACACTTTCACTTAATGTTTAATCAGTTAAACAATATTAAGGATTAGTTCTGGTGAATAATTTAAAGGTTTTAATTTTGTGGCAACTGATTCACCCTCCTCTTAGTCATCCTATCCAACAACAACAAAATTTCACATCTTAGAATATTCCACATCATTAAAATATTTACCACTTCTACTACAACCACCTAAGACTTAAGAACACCTTCAATCTATGTAACTAGACATACTGGCACAAACATCCAACACACAAAACAACCTTGTAGAACAACTTAGCACTTGAAACTTCAAGGGAATTTAGATACAAACATTATAAGAATTTTCTTAGATCTGCAACACCAGAACCTTCATTATGGAGAAATGAGGAGTAATATCATTTCTCCTAGAAACCTTGTTTCACCAGAAAAACATATTGTCACACACATCATTCATAGTAGAACAATCTAGAACCTGAAACTCTGGGTATGATACCTCTGAGCACCTCTAATCATCATGTCCAAACTACATGAGCATATCTTCAATCATGATGAAATTCAAAGAAAAGCACTAAAAACCACTTTGTCACACTAAAATCTCTTTTATTCAAATTTTCTGAAAAGCATGTGGAAACCAAGCAAACCAACTACATCAACAACACTTATTATCACATATGTCAATAACAACATTGATGAAAACACCACAAAATAGTGTAACACTTTCCAATATCTCCCCCAACACAAGTCAGGCCAACAACCTCGACAACTATATTGAAGTAGGACATCAATGACAACACCAACAACATTGTGTTGACATCAATATCAACAATTCTAGGAATTCCAACACTTTCTTCATACAAGGGGTTGACGTAAATGACAACACCCAAAAAATTCACAAAAAACTCAAGCTTCCAACATCTCCAAACTTCCAACAAGGGAGCGATGTATAGAGGGAAGGATAAGTTGAGAGTGACCTATAGCTGGAGGAATGGAGGGAGAGGGGATATAGAAAGAAGTAGAGAGGGATGAAGGTAGGGGACAGGAAAGAGGAAGGGGATATACATAGAAGTGGAAGGGGGAAGAGGGGGGGGGGGGGTGGAGGAGGGTGGAGGAAATAGGAAGGCACGAGGAAGGAGGAATAACTTATCAAATAACTTTTAAAAAATATTATATTATTAAATGTATAATATTATATTTATGTAATATAACATATAATATGTATATTAAATGTAACATATATTATACTATATATATATATATATTAACATATTAATAATATAAATATTTATATTAATATTAATATTATAACATGTTTTTGATTATAGGAAAATAAGGTTTTGAAGGGACTCAAAACCTTTTACATGAGAACAACTGCTATAAATATATATATCAAGAATAAAAAAGTAGCCCAAAAGAAACAACAATTGTCGTTAAGATAAAATATGACAAATAAGCAACCAACCATTAGCAAAAAATCAATAGACAACAAAAAACAACACAAAAAACACTAAAGGACTATTGTAAGTTCTTCATTAATATTATAACATGTTATATTTTAATCTATAGTGATTTTTATATAGATTAATATTTCTAATTAAAAGAAATGGATATCCCTTCCATCAAATAATTTTTTTATAATATATTATATTATTATATATAATATTATATTTATATAATATAACATTAAATATTTATATTAAATATAATGTATATTATATTAATATTAATATTTCCTAGTATATATTAATTTATACAACCAATCTATTATATTATATTTAAAAGTGATTACATGATCATATCCACACAAAATTTGTTGAAAATAACAAAGATAGCCAATAAAGTTCCCCAACAAGAAAATACCAAGTTTGTACGAATACATATTAAAATTAATATTATAACATGTTAAATTTAAATCTATAGTGATATTTATATATTAATATTTCTAATTAAAAGAAATAGATATTCGCTTCTTAACTTTAAGAAACAAATATCTAGTTCTTAACTTTAAAAAATGGATATCTAATAGAAAAATATATCTGTTAATAA
>VDFB02122540.1:0-33879 GCA_007258455.2 Sequoia sempervirens | reverse complement strand
CATATTCTTCTATGGCCAAAACATAGAGGGTCGAGGTAAGATGGAACTCTTCTCTAATGGATTGGAAAATAGTCCAAAAGACGAAGATTGTTGACTAGAGATCATTATACAAGAAGAAGCATCTACAAAGAGCATTTGAACCAATTGGAGAAATCGTGGGCCAAAACCAAGCACTTTGAGCATGGCCATGATGAAAGGCCATTCAATGCAGTCATAAGCCTTAGCAAAGTTGATTTTAATGAAAATCGATGGTTGATGAGATTGTCAAACCCATTTCATCCCTTCCCAGATTGCAATTATGTTGTCTAGGATAAATTTGGATTTGATAAATCCTTTTTGTTGAATTTTAATAATAATTGATAACAATAACTGCAGTTTCAGGGTCATAGCTTTGGCAATGATCTTGTAGGATACGTTCACCAAGGTGATAGTGCATCAATTGTTTATATCCTTTGAGTCACCAGATTTAGGTATGAGTTTGATGTTACCTATGTTAATTAAATTACCTAATGACCCAATTTGCTTTGCTTCAAGGTACAAATTGTGAAGGCCACTTCCATCAGTGTCCCAAAACACTTTGTAGAACTCATAAGGAAATTAATTGAAGCCAAGAGCTTTATCCTTATCCGTAGAGAAAGCTACCTTTTTAAGATCATATTGGGTAAGGAATTGATCACACAAGATGTGATGGGCATCTAACACTCTGCAAGGGACAACCTCAAGGCATTTTTGAAGGCAAGGCACCTTGTAGGCATATAGTCCTCAGCAGCAAAAAAAAATTCATAGTATCGAACAAAGGCCTGGAGAACATCAAGTAGCTCTTGGAAGAATTGGGGGCCTTCATGAATTTCCTTGATGGCATGAAAAGTATGGCAAGCCCAAAAATCCTAAAAAAACTTCTTTGAGACTATCACCAATTTTGAGCTAGTGTAATCTAGCCTTGATCTAAGTGCCACAAGTAGTATAGGAATCCACAATTTTCTTTTATTATCACAACTTGAAAGGAAGCAAGGTACACAAAAGAACTTTCTACACCAATCTAAAGAGGAGAGAGTGCGCAAATTTTATCAAACTTTAACAATTACAATATAGAGACTTGCAAATTACAAAGAATAGAGTAATAAAAAAATCACTACAGATACATGTAAAACACACAACACACTATAACACCAAATTTATGTGGGGAAAACCCTTTCAATAGAAAACCCCCACATTCCAAAAGAACAACCCATTATTTTCACTATAAATAAATTGGTTACAATACAATATTAAATCCAAGCTCTTTCAAGAGTCACAAGTGTTGTTATAATTCTAGAATAATTTTGACAGCATAACGATACTTGTAAAATAATTTCATTCATAACCCCAATATAAAATACTTGTATTTATAGAGTTTACAAATTGTAAATCACATGCACATGCAACACTCAACATGCAAAGAACATGCACATGTTTTGTACATGCACATGCAAAACTTACACCTCTCATAGAAACTTTCCATTTTTTGACTTTACCTTCAGTTATCTTCAGCAAATGGAGCCCACATGCCAAACATGTCACTTTCCATGCAAGTCTAACACCTCTCCGAGTCAACTCTCACATTGTGACATCATTAGTTCCACATAATTAATTAAATAGGAAAATAAATAAATAAACATACTAGGAATTATCAAAGGTTGATACACCTTTTCTCCCACTTGTTGAACTCCTTTGAAAAACCAATGGAAACAATAGGATTTCAACTACTAGGGGTTGTGAGGCCCATAGGCTCTAAATACCATTTTAACTTCTATGTGTTCACGGGCTTTGTCGATGTATCTACAACATTCGCCAAAGTGTCAACTTTCTCCAACTTCACCTTCCCATTCTCTACCATGTCACGAACAAAATGGTACTAGACATCAATATCTTTTTTCTCCAATGGAAGGTCACATTCTTTGCTAAACATATAGCACTTTGACCATCACAAAAGATAGTAATCAACATTGCATCAAACCCAACATTTGAACACAAATTCTTGACCAAAATGGCTTCCTTACAAGTATGAGTAGCTTTCATATACTCTTCTTCTATTGTGGACAAATCAACTACAACTTGTCACTTACTCATCCAACTAATAGCACCACCAAACATCATGAACACCTATCCACTAGTGGATCTTCTGATGTCAATTTCACCATCCCAATCTAATTCTACATATCCAAGAATACTAACTAAATGCCAAGGTCTTGTAAGATAACCATGAAAACATAGTGAATACTCAAAATTAGCTCACAAATATTTGAACACTCATAAAATTGCATCCCAATGTATCCATCTAGGATTATCCATAAAATGACTAAGGACTCCCATTACTTGGGAAATATATGGTCTTGTACTGACCATAGTGTACATTAAATTGCCAACAACACTTAAATAAGGTACTATGATCATGTCCTTCATCTCAATAGGATATTTTGGACAATCCTCCACAAATAGCTACATTCCCTACAACATAGGAATAACCAAATGTCTACAATTTATCATGTTAAATCTCTCCAACACTAAGTTCACGTACTTCTCTAGCTTAATAAAATATTTCTACTATCTTTATCTCTTCTAATCTCTATTCCCAAGATGTACTTAGATGCACCTAAATCGTTCATTTTGAATTATACTAACAATTGAGACTTTAGGTCATAAATCAAACCCTTACATTCACAAAAAACAACATATCATCCACATACAATGTAATAATGAGAATGTGATAGTTATTAGTTTATAGTAAACATAATGATCAGATTTAGACCTTTAAAATCCCAAACTCAACCCAAATGTATCAAACTTTTGGTTCCACGTCCTAGGAGACTATTTCAAACCATACAAAGACTTCTTTAAATTGAAAACGGAAATGTTATTTACCTTTTACCATGTAATTCTCAGGCTATGACGTATAAATTTCTTCCTCCAAGTCATCATAAAGGAAGATTGTCTTCACAATTTTCTACTCAACTTTTAAATCATATGTTGCAGCAAGTGATAACAAAAATCTAATGGATTTCAGCTTAGCAACAAGAGAGAATATCTCACCATAAGCAATTCCTTCCACCTATGAGTAGCCCTTTGTGACCAATCTTGCTTTATGTTTTTCAACACTTCCATCAAGACCAAATTTTATTTTGAACACCCATTTTCAACCAACGAGTATGCTTCCATCAAGTAAAGGTACCAAATCCCATGTTCCATTTTTTAATGTAGCCATCTTTTCTTCCATGGATTTTATCTAGGAATCTACATCACTCTACCCATATCCTCCCTTACAATCCTTGGCTCATTAGTGTTAGCAATTAAAGAAAAATATAATTAGAATCCAACAATTAATATCTAAACCTTTCAAATGAATAGCCAAACCTATCAATTTTCTTCCTAATTTGTGTGGGCCTCCTCAAAGAATGAGTTTGAGGATCTTCTTCTAAATTTTCAAAGCTGGTAGAGCTCACCTCATCATCAGGTCCATCATGGACTTCTGGTTCAAATTTCTTAGGATTAAGAGAAATTTGAACATTTTTCTTTTGTTCCTTTGTAGGCTATAAAACAATGGAAGAAGGTTCCATTTCTTTGAAGATAACACTTATAATATAAAGCAATTTATTGGCCATTAGATCTCAAATCTTGTAACATTTCACACCAACACCATAGGTGATGAAGATACACTTAACTTCCTATTTCTCTAACTTAGACATTTTCTCCCTTCACACATAAACATATGCCTTGCAACCAAACACACGAAGATGCCTCAATGAGGGATTCTTGTCTGACCACACCTCCATATGTGTCTTCTCAACAAGTGTTGATGTATAGGAGATATGTTAGCTAGATAGCATGCAATGGCAACAACTTCAACTCAAAAAAATTATTCAAGGATAGCTCCACTCAGCATATTCCTAGCCCTCTCCATAAATTTCTTGTTCATCCTTTCCACAACTCCATTCTACTAAGGGGTATATGGGGTTTTCTTATGCCTTTGAATACCATGTTTTTTAAAGAACCTGTCAAAAATTTATAAAACAATACTCATTTCCATTGTCAAACCTCAAACACTTAATTAGTTTACCAGTCTAATTCTCACAAAAAACCCTAAACTCTTTGAACCGACTAAAGACTTCAAATTTACTCTTGAGGAAATACACACATGTCCTTCTACTATAATCATCTATGAAAGATACAAAGTATACAAACTTAGAAATTTAAATAACATTCATGGGACGAAAAACATCAGAGTGAATTAAATCTAACACCCCAAAAGTCTTCATTGAAATAAAACTTAACACAACTATATTTTCATATACACAATGTCCATAGAAATCAAACTAAAGATTACAACATCTAGCCCCTCAATGAGGAATTTATGTTTTAAGGCTCTAAGACCCTTCTCACCAATATGGCCAAGTTGTTGGTGACATAACATTATATTCTTTGTTGTAAGTTTTATCTCCAAAGCATGAGAACCCTAAAGTACCTAGAAATCACAACCATTGGAAGTAGATGCAACACTCTTCTTCATTTTTTATTCCAATGATGGGGATGAAGACTTTGAAGTTCTTTTCTTCAACTTGTTAGAAGAATTATTGTACTAAACCATGCATGCATCAAGTTGAAATATAGTTCCTATATAAACACCCTTAGCAACGACCATAGCTCCTATCATCATCTTGCATCCTCCACTTGAGAAGACACTTTACACACCTACATCATTCAACTTGCTCACTGAAAGTATACTTTGTGTCAAACCTGGGATGCGTAGTAAACCATTGATCCCCTTCACTATACCATTTGGGAATCTAATCTTGAATCTTCCATGACCAACTATTTTTAGGTGAGAGTCATCACCCAAATACACCTTCCCACCATCAAATTCTCCATACTTTGAAAACAAACCCCAATGTGAAGTCATGTGGAAAGATGCATTAGATTCTATCAACCACGCATCTTTTGATTCATGTGTGGCCAAGGCTATGACAAAAAAATCACAATCCTTTTCCATATATATCCTTCCAGATGTGCTAGTTGTCTCCTTCTTGCAACAAGGTCACAAAACACTCTGCAAAAAAACTCCCACTCAAAGAAGATTAGTTCAAAAGTCATCTACCCACAACTAGAATCAAAGTTGAGAAGGATATGATACCAACTAAAAGGAAGAAAGGTACATGAAAATGCTTTCTACACCAATCTAAAGAGGAGAGAGAGCAATTTTTTATCAAACTTTAAGTTACAATATAGAGATGCACAAATTACGAAGAATAGAGTAATAACAAAATCACTACATATACATGCAAAACACACAACACAAGATAACACCAATTTTATGTGAGGAAAACCCTTTCGGGGGAAGAACCTCACGCTCCAAAAGCATAACCCAATGTATTCACTATAAACAAACTAGTTAGAACACAATCTCAGAGCCAAGCTCTTTCAAGAGTCACAAGTGTTGTTACAATTCTGGAACAATTCTGGCAACATAACGGTACCTATAAAATAATCTCATTCACAAGTCCATAATACAATATCTATATTTATAGAGATTTACAAAATGCAAAGAACATGTACATGCAAAACTCAACATGCAAAGCACATGCACGTGCAAAACTCACACCTCTCATAGCAAATTTCCACTTTTGAATTTATCTCGAGTTATCTTCAACAAATAGAGCCCACATGCTGAACATGTCACTTGGCATGCAATTCTAACACCTCTTTGAGTCAACTCTCACATTGTGACATCATTAGTTGAACATAATTAATTAAATAGGAAAATAAATAAATAAAAATGCTAGGAATTATCAAAATTTGAGACACCTTTTTCATAACACTGTTAGGATAACTGAAGTTGGGTAGTGGCATCAAAAAATTGAACTTCTAGAATGCTAGTGGTCAGGTAGAGCTCTTGAATAGTGGCTTCATACAAGTGATGATGGAAGCAGCTCAATTGGTGCTCGTAGATGCAAAGAAAATAGTTTTTATGGGTTATGGAATCATTCCACCAAATTATCAATCCAATGCCATGAATGAGATGTGGCTCAAGATTCCAAACATGTTAGATATGAGCAGATGTGGCCTTGTGATGAAGCAAGGACATGTTGACAAAGAATTGACTCCTTAGATATTTGGGAGTAACAAATTTCCATTCAATATGAAATAGTATAGGGAAGTGATCTGACAAGACAATTTTCACTACCAACTCCGCAAGAAGAGAAAAGAGAATACCAACTATCCAAGGTGAAAAAATATTGTGCCAAAATCATGGCATGATCAAGCCACTTTAAAACTCTATCAAGCCCAAACTACAAGCCGGTCCATGTGATCCAAGGGGATTTCCCAGGATGGCGACTAGAGTTGACATCAAAAATCCCCAATTTGTTGTGCATGTAGAACCAAGTCTCTCTTTCACCAGTTTTCCAACGCATTAGCAATTTTTCGCATTTATTGTGGGGTCACTCGATCATATTGAAATCCCCACACAAAACCCAAGTGGCGGCTGGCATTGAATATACTATCCATCACTAGAGGGAAAATCTTTCAATAGCATCATTAGAAGCATAAACATTAATCACTCCAAAGGAATGATTATTCATATGGAAGAGAGCCCAAACCACTTAGTGGGGTCACATCCATGATCAACCAAAAGCTAATGTCACATAGGCGAGAGAAAAGTGAAAACTCTTCCATAGCCAACTTTGTGGTTGGAACTGAGAGGAAAGTTGGAGGGTCAAATGACATGGCATGCCCTAGAAAGGAAAAAACCAAACACAGTTTTGGCTTCCTTAAGGAAAAGGATGTCTAGTTTTGGGAATTGTGAATGAACATCATGAACAAAGTATTTTTTACAGAGGTTTTTAAGACCCTGCACATTCCAAGAAATATAATTCATTTAACAATCAAGTGGCATTTCCTTGTTATCCAACCTGACAAGGGTGGAATAACTAGTTTGGACCATAGTGTTAAGAGCATTGAAGTTTTCAATTTGAACATTGAGTTAGCTCAACTATCTGAGCCACAACGCAAACTCGTCTTCTTCCCAATGCTCAAATGGGCTACAAGATCTCATTTACCCCACCATTGGTGGGAAGGTATGTTGAACTTGACCAACCTAGGGTTGCGTTGCAACCAAGCCATTTTGGGAAGTGGAAGTTGTTGCCATATTCAATATAGAAGTGTCAACCAATTTTGAAACTTGTGGAGTTGGAACTCCTTTCCCTTATAACTTATGGGTAGGTTTTCTAATAGTCTTGGCTTTGCGACTAACAATAGTAGACCAATCAACCTCCTCTTTTGGAGGAGGCGACGACCCTACAAAGTGTTAAGTAATGAGCTTGGGGTGTTGTGTAACCAACAGACAATCCCTAATCTTATGATTAGAGGATTGACACTAATAACAAGTGTTTGGAAGGTTGATATATTGAATTCTTTGGGAGTAATGGATCTCAGCGATTTGAATATCCACATCTTCTTTGAGGTCCTTTGAAAGGTCCACCTCAACACATACTCGATGGTTAGGTCAGGTTGGATAAAAAATTAGGTTCTACACAAATGACAGAACCCGCTGATGCAATTTGGATGATAAAGCTCTAGAAAGGAAAAGGTAACCCTAGGAATTCAACCCAAATCGAGACACGAAGAGGTTTTTTTTCTATGAAAAAAAAGTCACAAATCCAAAGTTCAAACACAAGCAAAGAAAACCAAACAAGTCATGGGCCCCAAGGAAGAATTTCCTAGACATGATTTGACTTCAGAAAAATCGAAAAAGAGAAAAACCTTTGAGAGGTTTTGAATGACAAGTAGTCCAATCCCATGTGGGGTCCATGATTTAGAAACTCAATCACAAAGCATGCTTTCAAGGGGGACCCTTCCCACAAAATATGGACAACAAGAGTAAAATTTTAAAACCATTTGCAAGCTTCATCAAACTTTGGAATGAGTATATCAATATAGGGAGATGGGTTAACAGACTTACCTCGTGGAACACCTTCAGTACAAATTTTTGAGGTCATTTGGGCGAGAGAGCCATTCAATATTGTCATCAATATTTCAACTCCAACAACAACTACAGAGGAATGAAAGGTTGAAGCCATTTAAAGGGGCAAAAAAAAACCCTCGAGTCGAGCACATACAAAAGGACCACAATAAATGCAAATAAAGGCTACAATGATCCGCAAAAAAGTGGTATAACAAACACATCACAAGCCAAGAAACCTTAGCAAATCTAACCACCTCTCTTCTTCTCCATTAGCATCAAAAAAGACTTATGTCTTTTTTCAAAATAAATTAATTACAAAAATAAAGAAATAAATAATGCAATATCATGCACTACACTAATTATTATTTTTTAATTAAATTAATTATTCTTGTATTAATTAGTTAACTTTTTTCTCACACTTTTAGATTATTTCAAGATACTTCAACACCAAGATCTAGTTCTTCTTCCCCTATTTGTTTTGCACATCATAATCTTCTAACATGTACTTGTTAGGAAATTAAGATTTACATTCAATAAATTAGTTATTTAATCCCTATGAAATCAAAATAGTATTTCATTTTGTGTTATTTTTGTGTAGCAATGATGTGATCTTTAATTGCAATTTGCTCACCATTCTAACATTGGTATCAGAGCAATTTCATTTCTTGTGCTTGAACAATTAACTACAAATAAATTTTTTAATGACTCGAGTGAAAAATTCAGCGCAGGGTGTTAAAGGCATCTGAATCTTCAAAATAAGGTTTGTTGCTGAGCATGAAAGACCGTTGGAGTAAAATTTAAAAAAGAAAGATAAAAATGCAGATTTCATAAAGGTGATCACTGCCAAAGATGTTCTTAAGGAAATAACTGCTTAATAGATTTATCAAGAGAAGATTTATTTTTTGAAAACTTCTATGTTGTGGCAATTTTCATGTTTTCTATGAGGCGTTGGAATCTACGAAGGAGGTGTTAGAATTTTGTATTCCTTGTTGTGTTGATAGGTTTGTTACATTGACATAAGGCGTGGGGTGATGTGGTTTTTTTTAGTATGATAAAGGCATGATTATTTGTTTGTTCTCTCTATGAAAACTATGGCCTATTTGAGGTATGTGATACAAAAATCAAATCAGTTAATATTAGTTTTTCTTAAATAAAAATTGGAGTGATAAGTGATTAGATTGATTTTATTTAAAATGGAGAAATCATATATTATTTTGAAGTCTGAAGGTCATGAGTTTCAAACATGGAAAGTCAGAGTACAATTAGTTTTAACAAAAGAAGATCTTTGGGATATTGTTAATGGAACTATTAAAAAACCTCAAGATGTAGATGAAGCATTAAAATGGATAGCAAAAGACTGTAAAGCTACAACATTTATTGGTCTTGGGTTATTTGATGCATATTTACATCATATTGATTTGACGTAAAACCTCAAATCAAATATGGGAAAGCCTTAACTCTTTATTTGGTTCAAAAGTTTCAAGTGCTAAAATGGGAGTGAAGCAAAAGAAATTGGTTTGAAAATGAAAGAGTGATAGTATTGTTCAACATATTTGTACATTTCGTTCTCTTAATCAACTTGATGGAACAAAATGTACAGTTGATGATGTCATCAAAGCTATTTTATTAAATAGTATGCTCTCAATTTTTGACAATATTATGTTTTCATCAAACAAATTGAATCCAAGCCTGAGCTTAGACAATGTGATATCTTACTTAATTGATGAAGAGAAAAGAGTCACTAAAACTCATTTAATTAATGAAGAAACTACTTTGTTTGTCAAAAGGAAGACTAATTATGTTTCAACAAGAAAGAAAAATTTCAAATGCTTCTATTGTAATAAAAAAGGACACATTCTAGTGAATTGCATTCAACGTGTTAGAGATCTTATTGATGGAAATCTAAAAATAGATAATGCTTTAATTGCTACTAAAACTAAGGATGAAAGATATAATATTGCAATGTGTGATCAATAATCTTCTCACAATGAAATTGAAGAAGTATATTTTCTCTTAGAATTAAACAAGTGGAATCAGAAGCTGAAGGCATTGAAGGTAGGAGGACTTCATCATCTCGAGCTAACTTCTCACTTAAAGATGATGCCTTGCATGAAAAGAATATGTTTCATCTCTAGTCCTTTAGGAGCAAAGATAAGGCATGTAGTGATTTGTTGGTTTGTGGATAGTTGAAATCAAAAACTTGGTGAGTTGTTGGTCTATGGATAGTTGAATCCACAAAGTTGGTGAGTTGTTGTTGGTCTATGAATAGTTGAATTCACAAACTATGAATAGTTGAGTGTTGGTTGGTAATTTTCTTGTGAATAATGAAGTGTGTCTCGATTTACAAGTAAATGTTGGTTAATCAGAACATTTTCCTAGACATGAGGAGTTTAGATTGATGTTGATGCAGAATTGGATAATCAAAATATTTTCCCAAACATGACAAGTTTGGGTTGATTTTGATGTAGAGTTGGATAATCAAAACATTTTCCTAAACAAAGAAATTCAGGTTGATGATGATGCAGAGTTGGATAGTCAGGACATTTTCCTAAACAAAGAAGTTTAGGTTAATGTCAATACAATTTTGTTTTTGTTTTTGTTTTTCCATTATGTAAACCTTAAGGAGGGCTTGTTAAGGAATTGAGGTTTGCATTTAATAAATTAATTATTAGGTTAGTTTTTAATAATAAATAAATTAATAGGGGTTCATCACTAGTGTGATGGTTATGTGGTGGCATTGTTATGGTCACTAGGGTTCAAACCTCCGTTGGAAAATTATAATCACATGCACTATGCCTTTGTTGGTTCAATATGCTCATAGGCTTGACTCGTAACATTGAGGCTGCTATTAGCGTTCATACCTTGTGTCAGGGTTCATGCCTAAGGTCCAATGTTTTGTTGGGTTGGTGCACTCACAAACCCCCAACATCCATGTTGGGCTACTATGCTTGCAAGATTGGACTGTTTGATTGTGTTCATGTCAAGGAGGTCCCTCATTTGTGGCCTCCAAAGGGTGTGGCCCTTCATAGCCACTTTCACCAATCAAAAATAATAATAATAATAATTAATTAATTAATAGTTAGTTTTTGAAAAGTTATTCTTGTAGTTAGTTTGCATAGGAAAATCAATGGCTTTATAAGCCAATGCAATGGAATACAAATTGTATCCCTATGAAATCAAAATACTATTTCATTTTGTATTATTTTTGTGCAACAATGATGTGATCTTTAATTGCAACCCGTGTTGGGAAAATATGTCTCAACCTTGCAATTATATAAAGGTTATTGTTGATAGGATATATGTATTTTTTCTAGTTACACCAATAGGTGTAATATACAATGGCATCAAGGAGAGGAGTGGGATGTGTGTAAGGAATTTTTTGTTAACCTGTTCAAGAAACTACTGAAATGGCCGACATACATTAGATAAATGATACATTGTAAATCTTGACCGTTAATTATTAGGTTTTAGATCTAAGGGTGGATATTTTGTTGGTTTGTCTTGCCCTAGAATGTAACCATATTTTATGAGTGTTGTATTATGATTGCAGTAGCAACAGTGGTGTATTTTGAGAATTTGATAGTAGTCATATTGTCTCATGATCTTTGGTGGCGATACTCTTGTGAGAAGCTTGCTCTGCAAGTATATTGTAATATTTGTAATTTATTGAATAATATATTGGACAACTTTTAGAGTGTGGAGTTTTTCTCTTGAAAGTGTTTTTCCCACGTAAATCACTATGTCATGGTATGCATGATATTTATGTTTATTTTTGTTTAAATTTTTGTAGATGTTAAATATTTGTAAGAGTTTTGCATTATTTTCCTCTCAAGATTGGTGTAGGAAGTTGTTCTGCTACCTTAGCTTCCTTACAAGTGGTATCAAAGCTTGATCACCTTTGGTTTCAGTTGTGGTTTGTTGGTTTTTATGAACTAATCTAGATTTGAATGGAAGCTTGTGTAAAAGATACTTTGTGATCTTGTTGCAGGAATCTTCAGATGGCAAGTTCATCAGGGAGAATAGAGGGTGGATAAATTTTATAGAAATAATTTTGAAATGTGGAAGCTGAAGATGGAGGATCTATCGATAGATTGAGATCTATGGGATGATGTTGATGAGAATGTTTCAAGGCCTACAAATCCTACTCAGGCTGCTCAATATGATATTATGGACCATAAAGCCTAGGGTCTAATCAGATTATGTTTGGAAAACTTTGTTTTAATTAATGTCCATGAGGAGACCTCAAGCACGTAAAAGTATGAAGAAGCTTGGTGATGTAGCGAGGGAAAATCTTTAGTGAATAAAGTTTTCTTGAGGAAGAAATTGTATTTCTTGAGGATGGAAGAAGGTGGATGAATTTCTAATCATCTAGAAACATTCAATATGTTGGTGGCTCAATTGGCATCAATTGGTGTCAAAATAAATGAGGAGGAGAAATTTCCCTTAGATCTCGCCATTTGTTTGGATTTAAGGGGATTCTTTGTTATGTAGCTTTGGAGTACTTCGTTATTTTGAAGATTGAAGATGCGTGGGTTCTTTGCTTTCTCTCAAGTGATGGAGGAGGAAGAACCATCACAAGTTCCAAGTAGGGGCCCTCAATGTCTTTGGAAGACCTGTATGAAAAAATCACAAACAGAGAAGCATGACAAACTAGAAGTCCGTGAGTATCTAAATCTCGAAAGTCCAAAATTGTTTGTTGAACCTGCAATCCCAGACATGTTCGTAAGGAACAAAAAGAAGAAAAAAGAAGAAGAAAGAAGAAATTTGATTGGCGATTCTCATTTCAAGCAAATAAAAAGAGATACGGTGACACATTCATTGGGAGCTTTTGGAAACCTGTGGTAGGTAATGTGATGCATGGTTAATTGACCGCATCTTTCCATATGACCTTTATTAGAGGAAATGGTTTTCTGGTTATGAAGAATTTGATGGAGGTAAGGTGTACTTGGGTGATGATTCTCATTTAGAAATTGTTGGTTGTAGTAAAGTTAAAATTAGGTTTCCTGATGGTAGAATAAAGAGGATTAATGGTGTGTTGTATATCCTTGGTTTAGCACAAAATTTGTTATATGTGAGCAAACTAATAGATGCAGTGTGCAAGTAGTAATTTTCCTCGATGCAGACGCAAGACGGTTAGAGGTTCCATGGTGACAAGCAGGAGGCACGACATGACAATACCGTAATAAGTTGACGCACGCACCGCTGAGCGCACAGTACCGCGTGAAAACAAAAAGTCCGCGGAAGAAGTGATGGTTTCACAGATGGTCATGGTTTTTGGGTACCCAAGGGTGCTCTTTCTTCTAAAACAAAGTTACTTGTAGAGAAAACTATGTTATGGCACCAAAGACTTGGCTACATTGGAGAAAAGGGTCTAAGGACCTTGAAAAATAAAAACCTTGTTGAAGGTTTGATTGTAATCGTGAATTTGATTTCTATGAGAATTGCATTTATGGAAAACAAAACAAATTGCATTCAATTTTACTCAAGTTCTCATAAATCTTGTGGTGCATTGGATCTTATTCATTCTGATGTGTTTGGTCCTGTAGATGTTTCTTCGATTGGTAACTCCACATATTATGTTTCATTTATTGATAATTATAGTAGAACATGGGTATATTTTCTAAAGAGTAAATCTAAAGTTTTTAGTCAATTTAAAGAATTTAAAGCAATGGTTGAGTTGCAACCGAAAGAAAAAATAAAATGTTTGAGGATTGATAATGGTGGTGAATTTTTCTCTAATGATTTTGATAGATTTTGTAAAGATTGTGGTATTCAGACGTAAGACAACTCGTGATTTCCACACCGTATCGGAGTTGCAAAAAATAATGCAGAATGTAAGACACCGATGAGAAGGCTAGGAGTATGTTGAGTGGTGCTGACCTAGAACAAAGATTTTGGGTTGAAGTTGTTGCCACTACCTCGCTACCTACCTCATCATCAGTTCTCTACATTAGCTCTTTGTTGAGAAAACACCTATAGAGGCATGGTCGGGTCACAAGCCTTCATTAAGACATCTTAGAGTTTTCGGTTGCAAGGCATATGCACATGTGCCAAAGGAGAAGCAAAAAAAGTTGGAGAACAAGGTTGTAAAATGTATCTCCATCGGATATAATTATGGTGTGAAAGGATACAAGCTTTGGGATCCTGTTGCACAAAATGTAGTATATAGTAGAAGTGTTATTTTTAGAGAAACTAAGCCTTCTTCTGTTACATTGCAGCTAGAACGAAGTAAACAAGATGTGATTCAATTTCCTTCTACATCTGAGAAAGTTGAATTGAGGCCCAAGGATAGACAAGAAGTTGAGAACTCATCTAGCTCTAAATCTTTAGAAGAGGAGGAAGAACCTCCAACTTAGCATGTTCGTAGGTCTATAAGGCATAGACAACCACCTGAAAGGTATACACCTGATGATTGGAGATATATTTTTGCTTTGAATACTAACATGGATGAACCTGAATCTATAGAAGAGGCATTAGGTATGAATGATGCAGAATCCTGGAAGATTGCTATGGATGAAGAAATGACATTTGAAAAAGAATGATACATGAGATCTTGTACCATTGCCTGAAGGACGGAAACCTATTGGTTGCAAATGGGTGTTCAAAAAAAAGATTGGTTCAGATTGAGGTATTGAGAAGTATAAAGCAAGGTTGGTTGTGAAAGGTTACTCTCAAGTTGAGGGTGTTGATTATGGTGATATATTCTCTCCTATTGCAAAAATGGCATCCATTAGATTTTTGTTTGCTATTGTTGTGATTATGATTTAGAGGTTGAACAAATGGATGTGAAAATTGCTTTTCTTCATGGTGACTTGGAGGATATTTATATGACACAACTAGAACACTATGTGGTGAAAGGTAAAAGTAAGTTGGTTTGCAAATTGAAGAAATTTTTGTATGGCTTAAAACAGAGTTCTAGGATGTGGTACCAAAAATTTGACACATGTGTTGAGTTTGGGATTTGAGCATTCTAAATCATATCATTATATTTATTATAAAACTAATGGTGATCATTTCCTGTTTATTGCGTTATATGTTGATGATATGTTATTTATTGGCAAAGGGAAAGGTATGATTTGAAAATTGAATCTCAACTTGTTGCTAAATTTGAAATGAAAGACCTTGGTGCAACTAGACGCATTCTTGGGATGTAAATTAAAATAGAGTTAATATAAAGCTATGGCTTGGCCAAAGCAAGTATGTCAATTCAATTTTACAGAGATTTAACATGCATGATTGTAGATGATTGTGTGTTCCCCTTTCTGTTGGAACAAAGTTATCTATTTCAGATTGTCCAACATTTCCATCATAGATGGAAAACATGAGCAGAGTGTCTTACTAGAGTGCAGTTGAAAGTTTGATGTATGTTATGGTTTGTACTAGACCAGACATTACCCAAGCAGTGAGAATTCTTTCCAAATATATGTCTAATCCTAGTAGAGTTCATTAGGATGCAGTTAAAAGAGTCTTTAGATATTTGCACGGTGCCTTAGATTATTCCTTATGTTATCATAGTAATGTGACTGAAGATGAAATTTCCCTTGATATTCATGGTTATGTGGATTCAAATTGGGCAGGTGATATTGATAGCAGATAATCCACCAATGCCTATGTGTTTACTTTATTTGGTGGTGCAATCAGTTGGATGAGCAAGCAACAGGCTGTGGTTGTTTTATCCACTATTGAAGCAGAGTATATGGCAACTACTCATACCTGTAAAGAAGTCATTTGGCTTAAGAGACTATGTTCAGATATTGGAATAAAACAAAGTGTAATGACAATTTATTGCAACAGTCAAAGTGCGATATGTCTAACCAAGAACCCGACATTTCATGCTAGAACCAAGCACATTGATCTATAGTATCATTTTGTTAGAGATATGGTCGAAGATGGCAGGGTGAAGTTGGTTAAGGTAGAGACTTTGATGAATGTTGTTGATTCTTTAACTAAGCCTGTGAACACAAACAAGTTGATATGGTGTTCAAATATTATGGACTTTTCAATCCCTAGCAATTAAGAGACAATGTTTACTCCCTCTCGTTGCTCTTGCAAGATATATATATATATATCCTAGTTACACTGATAGGTGTAATATACAATGGCATCAAGGGGAGGAGTGAGATGTGTGTAAATAATTTTTTGTTAACTTTTTCAAGAAACTACTAAAATGGCCTACATTAAATAAATAATACATTGTAAATCTAGACCGTTAATTATTATGTTTTAGATCTAATGGTGAATATTTTGTTCAAATGTCTTGCTCTAGAATGTAACCCTATTTTATAAAGGTGTTGTATTATGACAACGGTAGAAACGGTAATGTATTTTGAGAGTCTGATAGCAGTCGTGTTGTCTCTTGATCTCTGGTGGTGATACTCCTGTGAGAAACTTGCTATGCAACTATATTGTAATCTTTGTGATTTACTGAATAATATATTGGACAGCTTTGGAGGTGTGAGATTGTTCTCTCGAAAAAGTTTTCCCCACATAAATCACTGTGTCGTGGTATGCATAATATTTAAGTTTATTTCTATTTAAGTTTTTGTAACTGTTAAAGATCTATAAGAGTTTTGCATTATTCTCCTCTCAAGATTAATGTAAGAAGTTGTTCCACTACCTTAGTTTCCTTACAACCTACACACCATTCTAACAATACTATAGTAACATTAGGAAAAATATTATCATATATTCACATTTAATCAATTAACCAAGATAATATACTCACTTTATACACAAATACATTAAAATATACTCTACATTTAGCGTAACTTAATAAAACACTTCCAATATTATCACATTTTTGGAACATCATAAATTCATAAATGGATTAAGAATTTGGGATGTTACAGAAGATTGCTGTCTCGAGTATTTATATTGTGTTCAAAGTGTTTTTGAGTGTTATTGCCTACTCTTTGATGGTCAACTCACGCGTGCTAACTATCTTTTCATGTTACAAGTTTATTACATGATTGAATTCCCCAACTGCCATCGAGGATAGAAATACATATGCAATTGGCCTAATCTTTCACAAAGTACAGATTTATAGATAATTTGGAATCATCATTTAGAGAACTAGGCATATCAAGTAATAGTAATAGCCTAAACCGAAAATTGTGAGGCAGAATGGTCATCTCCTTGAGGGTAAGTTGTCTAAGAAGCTCCACTACATCTAGTGAGTGAAACCAATAGAAAAGTTGAAAATGGTTTTAACACTTTTAACAGATCTTAAAAAAAAGTGTGCTTAAACACGGCACTAGTATATTATCACGTGAATCACTGCAATAAGGAGAAGGATATCCTAATTCCCCCTTTCAAAATGACCAAATGTTAAAACTATATCAAACTTACCTGCTTATGCTTTCAATAAGAACCCCTTTTTAATGAAACCTCCTTAATACAGAGATCCCACTGATTGCCCTATTTAATGTTCAAGAACAATCAACCTTCTACATTAAGTTATTTCACTTGTATTAACTTAGCTCAATTTCTGCATCTTCTTCTTCATATGAAGTTCTCCTTACTGGCCAGAATGCAACTAGTTATCTTTCTTACCCTCCCGATGCAATGCACTTAGCAGCAACTTAAAATTAGGTCGAGTGCTGACTTACAAGTGGCTGTTTTTACTGGCTTCATTTATTGGTAATCTAATAACATTAAAATAACTTAGTGTAAATTTCACATTCTGCAGGATGTTTGTTGACACGTGCTTGGCTGTGAGATCTTTTCAACATCTGGAAAACCTATCCAAGATACGGAACTTCAAAGGAAATGCTTGCATTTAAAACCTTCTGAACTCCTGGAAACCTTGCTCAAGATACAAAAATTTAAAGGAGATCATAATTAAAGAACCACATGACAGAGCCATTGATGCAATAAAACATTTTGAAGCCTAATGATCATGGGAGAATACAGACAATACTTGAAGAAACCCAAATATGGTACACATGATACGGAATTCAACTTCTATATTATCTCTGCCATGTGCAAAATTATAATTAATAGCTTCTAACTCTAATCAAGTATCAGATCGTGAAAATTCATCGTAAAGGACAAATTGCAGGACTGGATATCAATCAAAAACCCCACTGAGTTCATTAATATCTGTAAATTGTTTTTCTTGAATTCAGTCATCTAGAATTGACTACAGCACTGTCAATGAGCTCAGTATCTGGATCATTCTCTACAGCCTCATTAGGGATGCTAGCAGCTTTAGGTATGAGACCCAACACTTTGAACATTAGCTGATCAGCATCAAAGTCATTATTAGGAGTGGTCAACAACTTCTCCCCTGTGAAAATGGAATTCGCCCCTGCTAGAAAGCATAATGCTTGCTCCGGCATGGAGAAACGAACCCGCCCAGCAGACAACCGCACCATGGCCTTTGGCATCACAATGCGCGCTGTTGCTATCATGCGAATCATTTCCCATATTTCAACTGGCTGTAAAAGGGTATATTTACATGCCATTAATCATAAACATCCAAGCACCTTACCATCATCTTCATCCTAATAATTGAAGTAAAGAATAGAACAGTTTCAGAATGAACTGGCAACTAAAATTGGAAAAAAGAATTACCTTTTGATCCTGAAGAGGTGTTCCTTTAACTGCCAGTAATGCATTTATAGGTACACTCTCTGGGTGCTCTGGAAGTGTTGCTAAGGTATGTAGCAATCCAACACGATCTTCTGCTGCTTCTCCCAATCCTATTATTCCTCCTGTCAAGTTGAGTGAAAGAGTACAGATGTCAGAATTTTTACTCTTACCAAGTGGATTTCTAGATCAGGAAATTTCACAAAAAATTGCATCACATGCTAATCCATATTGATGGCTATGGTAATAAGCATGGTAGTAGCTTCTGGGGTAGCATAGCTGTAGCATCCAAAGAATGTTGTAAAGGGAGAATCAATGAATGGTAAAATTGGTTGTTTTAAGGAAAAAATAAATGACAAGCATACATGTTTTTGATAAAATACTGGCACAGGCTTCTTTTAAATAAAGCAGAGTCTGTGCAGCCTATCCATCTCTAAACTACTAGAACTTTGTGAACAACTGAAACATGCTTCTTTTACTACAAATAAATACTCCACATCATATGTAAAAATACTAATGTTAAGCTCAATATGAACAAAACAAGAAACCAGGAGTTTCTTGAATATAAAAGAAGATTTTATCATTTTATTGCAAATATAGCACTGTTTTAGTTTAATACATTCTAAGTAAGATACAGCGATCTTCTCGCTAATCTTTAAACAGGTGTGGAGATTCCACTTTACTGGTCATCAACTACAGATTTTATCTATCTACATGTTGTTCCAATTTCTATGGTTAATTAAACAACACAAACTTGAATCTAGATGTTACCACAACCTCTCTAATGGCTGTCATCTACTACATTAACATGCTATACAATCCTTCACTTCAAAAAAAACATGCTCTGAACATTGCATACCATTGTATACCTTCTTGCCATGCCATAAATGTGCTATACTTTGCTTGTTAGGAGTCAATTATATGTTTCCTCCTATTTCTTGAGTGGAATTACTTGTATTCTTTGTAGTAGATTGAATGATGAACTTGCAAGGATTGAAAGAACAAGGAACATTCAAAAACACTCACAAATGGGATAGAAAACAAGGTTTACCCTAAAGAAACCTGAACTGGGAGAGTACTCCAGTAAAGAGAAGACTAGCTTCCTCAGATCCACCATATGTAGTTTTAGATGCTTGCTGCCTTCATGGAACCCATTAGGATGCCATTCACAACGAGTAACATCTAAACAATTGCAAATATCCTCTGCAATATAGTGGAGAAGTGTTTATCTCAACACTAAATCAATTAGCTGGTCCAAACTTCCAGGAATGCTCATTCTCAGCTCCAACGACCATTAAATTGGGTAACAAAAGGTCAAAAATATCCCCATTGACTCTAGGGAAATAACACACACTTTAACACATGTTCTAGGCTTGAAAGGATGCCAAATGATGAGAATATGGACAGAAAATGCCTTCCCAACACTTCTGTTCTAGCACATTCAATTTGAATGAAATCTCAAATTCATGCAAATAGGTGATTATGAAACCACTCCAATAGTTTTCAAAACACCACTTAACACAAATGAAATCACAATTTCATTTCTCAATTTGTCCTCTATCTTCTAAAAGTCATACTTTTGCATACAAATTCCAAATGAGGTACCCCCTTTTTTTTAAGGTACATAGTTTTTTGGGAGGAATTTAAATATGTAAAACATACTCCGCTATCAATGTCATTTAAGTACTATGTACTATTTATGCCCTTGCAATACAACTATTTTTATGAGGCCAAATTGTGGCCAACCACTCCAAACATTCAGTGAACTCAAATGATTGATCTTGATGATGACCCAGATCCATTTATGGATCACTTGCACAACCCCAAGAAGATGGGATGTACCTAGTGATCTAAAAAGAATGGAAAACTACCCAGAAGTGAGCTAACAAGATGATGTACTAATAATATCTTTGCAACGAATAAGGAGAGCTATTTATAAATCTTATAAAGCTAAGTTGCTGGTTCAAGTACAGGTTCATATACGGGTACAGGTAAGGGTACTGCGGTACAGCAATTTGTTTTCCTTGGGTATGGGTATGGGAATATATATATATATCTCTGTGTGTGTGTGTGTGTTCAAAATTATAATTTATAAATTATAAGAACAGTGATGCTCATAATTGCCAATAAATAGAATACAACATAATTTTGACATAGCAACTTATAACAGTTCAATTCATGGTCACTTCACAAGTACAGTAATTGATTTGCCTTAAAAAATATAGTAGAGAAATAAAAACTCAAAGAAGCCTGCATACCTTACTAGTTTCTTGGTCAATATTGATCATGACTTAGTGAAAAGTAGAATTTTGCACTCAATGCAACATAATCAACAAACAAAATAGTCAATGTAAGTGGTACAGAAGTTATGCTGTCTATGTAGCAGAGATCTTTGGTCAACATAGTCATTATAGCAGAGCTCTTTGATTAACACTATCAGATAACCACATTTAAGAAGAGTCAATCAAACAAGGGTCAATGCAGGTGTAGAGGATCAATGTTGAAGATCTGTTGTGTTGATTCACAAATGATGTCAAATTTACAGTCTGGCCCAAACATTGTCTTTTTCCCCCTCCTACGATAGTGCTGGTCAAATGAGAGAGTAAATGATGGAATGATGCATTCATGAGAATCAATTAATGCCCTAAATTGGAAACAATAGCCCTAAATTTTTTTAAACGGCAGTTATAAGTTCCCAGTATGCCAAGACATTATCAAATTTGTATTGGAATTCACTAGAAAACAATATCATATTTAGTAATTGATGGTACATACTCCTTTCATAGACCAATTTTGTAACTGCTGTTGTTTTTCTCTTCTTAGAATGTGGGGCTCCTACTGGGTATGACTAGGGTACTGCCCAGGTGTCTGGGTTCTTTGCGGGTCCTTAGAAGGACACAAAGAACCCAGGCGCCCGGACCATACCCAAGGACGAAACCGAACTGTACCCACTCACGTACCTGAGTCAAATATGAAGGACCCGGTAACTTAGTTATAAGGGGCTACCTGGAGTCTATCATACTCATTGGTAAGCAAAATTAATGCAGGAGCATCTTAGGGTCTAAACCTCAACCATCAGCATCAACCAAAAATATATTTTTATTGCAAATGTGGATATTTGAGGCCTAACTTTGATTTTCTAGGTGAAGGAGTTAATCTCTACACTTCAAATTATTCAAGTCAAATGTTTTCCGTCTCATTTGGACATTCCCCTTTGGTTGGAATCTTTGGAAGGGCCCACTAGAAACTCGTACATGTTCATGACTCCCCATGAAAGTGGAAGCCACAATTTCTCATTAGGGTCCTTGGGATGGTAGGCCACTTAGCATGTTTGACCTTCATTTGCATGTCAATGACTTTGAATGGGGCACCCATGTGTGGAGTAGTTACAAATTGAGGAGCTTGCATGCACGGTCTTTTTCATGTTGACTAGGTGGAGCGTAGAGGTTACATTTGACTTCTAACTTTGCATTAATCCTTGATGAATAGCACCACATTTGGAGGAAGCATGAAGGGAGTAACAAAGTTGACTTCAAAACTTGACCCCTTTGGAAGAATACATTTGGAGAGAGATTCATTTGGGAGTTACATTGTTGACAAGTTAACTAGAATCTTCTAGCCAAGCACTATATTTGAAGAGGTTATAAAAAACAAGGGAGCTGATTTTGGTTAGCTTTACCGATGATTTTCCTGCAGGTTGAAGGTGGGCAAAGGCCGAGTTTGTTTGCAATTTGGGATCTCATGGATGGAATTTTCGATGTGTTGGTTACACATTGTGAAAGCTTGTGGGTTTGAGTTTCTAGTTTTTCATCTAGAACTTGCATAGTTTCTTATATTTCAACTTTGATATTCTTGGGGGTGTTGCAATCAGTTGGCAATTAAATTTTGTCAAGGGAAATGCTGTCCAATTATCCTCGTAGAGATAATCTTGTTAAAGTAAAATAGAAATCGGCAATTTCCTATGTGTTGTTAAAAAAATGTCTTAAAATTTGAGTGTTAGTGTAGGTTTTTATTTTCCTAGTGAGTATTTATTTTTCTATTATCTAGGTTTTTCTTACACTTTTTAATTAAGCTTCCCTAGGTTAATAAAGTGAGTATCAATGTAAGTGGTGTGAGGTGTCAGCATCTTCCATGGGAGTTACATTTACTATTTTTGGATAGTTTTGGCATACTCTCTCTATTGGTTGTATTTGCCACCTCCCCCGCTCTCACTTGGTCTATATATACTTGCTTTCCTAGCTAATATTTGCATCTTTAGCTTCATAATGTTATACTTTCCTAATGCTTTTTTGCTTCTTGAGCATTTGCATTACTATTTTGGCAACTAACTCAATAATGTTATTTTGATTTCTTTAATCATACGAATTTACAGTTTTATAGTTGTTATTTCTCGCACTAGATCTTGGGTTATCATTTGTTTTGCAGATTTTAGCATGGTATTAGAACATTTGATGCTAGGATAGATCTTTAAGTTTCATATTTGAGAGATTTGAGCGGGGAGGGAGACTAATTAAATTGCTTGTAGGTTTCATAAAATCCCAGTATGCCCTTCTCTTGTTATCTTCGAATAATCTAGAGAATCAAAAAAGTTTAACGAAAAACTTTTAACCTCTAGGGTTTTGAACTTGTGTTTTTTGAAATTTGGGTGATTGCAACTTTTTAATAATCTTGTTGGCATTTTCAGCTATTCCATAGCATTTAGAAGGCTCAACAAAGTCAAGATTGACTTTTGTTTCATCAAAAATGGAGATCGGGGAGCCAATCTACAAACAAAGTTTGAATAGTGCGTCAAATTTATTGCTAATTTTGGGAGCTTTTTGAAGCCAAATGAACCTTGCCATTGTGTCCCAAAGGCTCAAAAACTCCTATTTCCATATACAACTTGCCTATTCTAGTGTTGATGTTTTTGGGGCAAAAAATATTCTTGGCAATGTTGTATGGCCCTATGTAGGATGTATCGTACACTCACCTGCACCACCACCACCATTGTAGCAGCAATGACTAGGCAATAATAGTGACCATTGTCACCACCAGGCAAATTCTGTGTCTCAATGGGCTCTCCATCAGTTGTTGATCAGTCCTCAGTTCTCAAACCAAAGGGGATATTCTGTAAATCTTAAATTTTTGATTAATGGCATTGTTGACAGTAGCATTATCTTCCTCCCAATCTACCCCCTCTCAATGTGGTTTTGATTTTGGTAATCCATCTTAAGATGCTTGTTCTCAAGCATATAGAGCCTTTATCAATGCCATATTTTAAAATTTAGGTAGAATTTTGTGCTCTTTATAGTGATGTTGATGAATTTTTATTTGATGCTTCAATTTTCTATAGATTAGAAAGATTCTTCGGATTTACTACAAATTCTTGTTTTGAGAACTTTGGAGGACCATAACTTGTACATATGGACTCCTTTTTGGGTCTTAATTTTTGAGTGCATATTTTTCACCATACTCCACATTGATGCCCTCAAATTGATCTCATATTTTTATTAAAATTGTAACATCAATATTAAGGCCTATTTTGGGTCTTGAAGGAGTCTGAAATCTTGCATTATAAATTGCACTAATCATAAACTGTCACACATTGTTCTTGTTGGGGTGTTCATTTCAGTAATTAGTAACAAGGGGCTTATACACAAGCATTTGTAATCATGAACTGAGATAAAGTTCCATTTTGGGGGTATTTTTTCATCATGGATTTTGATGATGAATGCCATCTCTCTATTGTCAAATAAATTTTACAAAGCTATTTGTCCTAGAAACAAGGGATTATGAATGATTGCATTATGCAAGATATATTGCCTTGTCTCCATGGACTTGTCCACTGAGAGCAAGTGACTATAAATAGAAATGTATAGTTTAACAACAATGACATGATTTATAATTTTATGAACTAATATGTCTTTATTTTAGGAGGATATTCTACATTAGATTGACTATACTAAAGTGTCCTTGTATTTTGCTACTGATACTCCTTTTGATACCCCATCTACAGTTGAGGACATCTCTCATGTACCTGTTGCTACTTTAGAGTTCAAAGTCACTTCAAAGTCACTTCTTTGAGGGCTTCTAGCGACTCTCTACAATAGGTTTCTTCATGCCTACAAGATCCACTTCATTGGGAGGTCTACTACCAAACATTTCACATTTGTTTGTGGTATCTCACCTTTCAAATCTTGGTGACACAAATGGGGATTTTTGTCTTCTCTTTGGTGACAACTCATCAAGTGGCATCATCTCACACTCTAAGATTCATGTTCTCTCTCCACCACATAATGCTACTCATGACACATCATGTATCACATTGGTCTAGGATCTCACTTCCAATGGTCATTGTTCTCAAATCTTGGCTATGGCATAGTCACAATTCAGCATCGACATACAAAACATAAAGCAACTTCAAAATCCATTCACCATGATTCCTTTCTACCACACTCTGCTTAAGTGGGAATTTGTGAATTTGACAGCTGAGTTTCTTTCTTCCAAAATAAAGTTGTATCATCTATTGCAGGACCTACAACAACATTCACCATGTGATATTCTGTGAAACACACTTATCTTTGGTGAATGCAATTATAGATCAAGCTTTCTTTTCTTAACTTAATAAATCACCACAATATTACCTCTAACTATAATTATCCATAGAAATTCCATATATGCAAGATCTAGCAATTAAGAACACACATAAATGACACACAATATTAGGTGGAAACCCTTACAAGAGAAAACCACAACAAAATATTGCTTGTATAAATCTTCTTACAAATTTCGTAGGCACGAACCCACTAGAGACTCCAATCCTCACCACTAAGCACCAACCAGCAAGAGACGTCGATTTCTAACTTTGCAAATAGAGATGGCTTCTACAAGTGATCATTGTAGTGGCAGGACCAAGGACCATGCTTGGAGGCATACCAAATTGGGTATAGAGGTAGGAATTATCGTGTGCAACTATTGTGGCTAAAGGATGAGAGAAGACATCGATTGTCTCAAATAGCACCTTGCTCAAATCCTTAGCTGAGACATGCATTTGTGTGATTTGACAGAACCGAAGGTTACATGGGAGATGAAGGATGTCTTTGCTTTGTATGAGGAGAAGAAACTACAAATGAACATAAAACCTAAGGCAATTGCAGTTGTGATACATTCTCCTCTAGACTCAATGACCCAATATAGTGGGCTCTTGTCTTAGCCACAGATATGGAGCTTATCTACTAGAGATGGCTTTAGCCAAGCACAATTCTACTCCTGGGGTTCTTTGTTCCTCATAATACTCTCTTGATTACTGAAACATTTCCGAAGGTTTGTGTGCAGCCAAGATAAGCATTATGAGGCAAGGATGGCATGTGCTAATTTTTAATTATTATAACAACATATATCATTCCATGTTTACAGAAACCCATATTGGGAGCCATTGGTGTATGCATTGACTATAGTTGGAAAATGAATAAGGCAACTAGTCATATATTGATTTTAGTGGGCCTTTTGAACAAAGCTGTGAAAAACATTGGGGTCATGGTAGATGAACAAAGAAGATTTGGTGCCAAAGGGACTAGACTATTTTGTTTGATGGGCGGATGGATGTAAAGAGACAAACTTTGATCAACCGTAATGGTAGAGACAATTTTTCCAAAATTTGTGAACAATCAATGACAAGTACCCGTTAGGGTTAGCTCAAATCAAACCAGCAACTGAAGGAAAGAGCCTCAACGCCAAGAATGTGCTTTCCGACCCAAGTTGGGTAAGAAGCTACCATATGGCGGAGTATCACTAGTAAAGAATGCAGTACTGGAAAGTAAACTCAACGCCAAGCATGTGCACTCCTAACCTGAGGTGGGAAAGGCGCTACCATATGGCGGAGATTCTATTAACAATGATGCTATGCAAGTAAAATAATCTCAACGCCAAGCATGTGCATTCCTAACCCAAAGTGGGAAAGGTGCTATCATATGGCTGAGAAACAGAAAACAAATACAATGTAGACTGAGCAAGGGCCAGTCGCATCCACAACCATGGGAATGAAAGTGAACTAGGTGGCAAAGCCATCCTCTTCCACTAAAGTGGGGATACAAAATGTAAAGTGTAGAAAGTAAAAGAGCTGATCAGTACTATTGATTCAGCGTTACAATATGATGAACAATCAGCAAGCCCTAGAATCACCAAAATGCTCATAACTTCATCAAAACACCTCCGAATGATGTGGAACTGAATGCAAATGAGATCTAGGAGTTGAGCGACCAAGACCAAGCCAAGAAACTCCTCCAAATAGTAGTGATTTATTTATGCACGCTTTCCAATGCAACCTCAAAGAAGGTACGACCTCCAGAAATGTTCTACTAACAAGATAAAATCCGAGACACCTCCAAAAAATCTGAAAACTTGCAAGGAGGGGCGCCCAAGGTAGACTAAAGCATAGGGCCAATACCTAGAACCACCAAAAAATCGTGCATGGACTTATGAGCAGATTTCTATTTCAACAAAACCCTAACTAGCAAATGTAAAACTGACAAATCTCTAAAATCTTCAACCTTGATGCTCTGTCTGCTAGTCTGGATGAGAAGCAGTCTCTAGAAACTTAGCTAGGTGCTATCTTTCAAGCATGAAACCAAGAGAAAGAACTAGGAGGTATGCATTCCTCGAAGCAAGCTCTGAAAGTATTTCAGCAACATAACAATATGATAAGCAACAATAGATAATCCAATTGAAGGCCAATTCTCTTATTTATAACTTTTCTGTCTCCAAATTCAAATCTTCTTTTCCCTCCAATTAGGGTGCCTAAATGAAATTCACTTTTCACCTTTTCTCCAAATTTCATTTGCATTTCATTTCCAACCCATATGTGGAAATATAATTTAATAAAATGCAAATATATCACCAAAAGGCGTCCAAGATAGACTTAAGTGAAATATTCTATAACTTGCAAATATTTCACTAAAAGATTTAAGTGAAATATTTAATTAAACTCAAATGTCTCCAAGCTAGGCGTCCCCTTTTTCCTTAGCACATATTTCACTTAAATATTAATTCATCAAATAAGGCCTCCAAAAATGTTTAATTAATAAACATTATAAAAATCACTTATCTCTCCAAATCGTCCTCCATACCTTAGCCAAATATTTTTCACTTAAAACATTATTTTTCATCAAATATCAAACTTGCCAAAATAATCACCTCAAATGCTGGAGACCACTACTCAAGCTGACCTGCCAGAAATAGCCATTGCATTGAACTGCTGAACTGCTGCTAAAAATAGCACTGCCAGAAATAGTACTTACTAAAAATAGCATACTGCTAAAAATAGTAAGTTGTTCCAAACTCATTTTCTCCACATTTTGGTGGCAAAATGCAACTTACTAAAATAGTAAGTCAGGAAAGTCATCGATTAGGTTGCATGTCGCACCATGGCAGAGCTCTCTACGAGAAAACCAAAAGGAATCAGGCCAAGTGGAAAACTCCAACATACAAACCTCCAAAGCGTGCGAGGAAGCATGGAAGTCAATATCTGTCTGCATGTTACCTCGTGCGAAGCTCTCAAAAACCCAGGCTTCACGGACATCGTTAGAAACTCTGCATCACGGGACCTCAAAACCCTCCTACAGAAGTGGAAACCTAATTTTCATTTCAGCTTTAGCCTACAAGTTTTCGGGAATGGGCTAAATCCAAGCGAAGAGTGTAGGGCTAAGTGGGACATTACAACTTCCTAGTGGCTTCAAGTGGATAGTTGATGTTCCTAAATTCAATTGATGCTCCTTGCAAAGTGAAAAATGTTGAGACTATGTGCAACATGTTGGATGAGGTGGTCATGGAAGTGGATGTAGAGAATTCCAATCAAGTTGTGACTAACAATGCTGCAACATAGTTAGCAGCAAAGAGGCTTCTTAAGAGGCATCCTATCATTTTATAGAGCCTCTATTCATTGCATTGATCTTCTCCTTAAGGATATAGGCAAATTTGGATGGATGAAAATTGTAGTGAAAGGAGCAAGGAACATAACTGAACACATCTACAAGCACCCTTGGGTGCTTAATCAACAAGAGAGCACACCAAGGGAAAGGAAATTGTGCAATTGAGAGCCACACAATTTGACGACAACTTCATCCCATTACAAAGCATTTCAAATCCACTAACATCTCTTATGCAAATGTTAGTGAGAACTACATTGGTGGAATCTCCATAGCATAAAGGGTCATGAAGACCATTTTCGATGATAAGTTTGCTAGGAGCATAAGCAAGGTCCTCAAGTTAACTTTAAACTTAATGTTTAGGAACTTACAAAGTAATAAATTCAATTAATATTTTTTCATTTTAAAATTCCATACTATTTTGTTTTAGGGATGAACCCTTTGGTTAGAGTTGTACACTTGGTGGATGGAGGAAAAACCCAATGGGTTATCACTATGAGATCATGAACAAGGTAACAAAGTTATTCAACTTTGCTATGGGTCAAACAAAAGAAAATAAGAACTCATTTGGCTCATAATTGACTAGAGATGGAACAAGCAAGTTTAAAAACACATACATACAACAACCTATTATTTGAATCCCAAACTTTTCTTCTTCAAATCTTTAAAAACCAATAAGGAAGTTACAAATGGCCTCAACACATGCATAGAGAGGATGACACCTAACAAAGCCCTTTTTGACACAATTCTTGATGAGTTGTAGATTTACAAAGATGCAGAGAAGAATTTTTTTCTTCAACTATATGCATTCAAAGGAGAATCACCCAACAACTAAGCCAAAAAAAACTAGGAAAAATGAGTCCTTGAAAAGTTAAATTGTAGCTTACAAAGTCACCTGAAAGTTATAAATGTTTTCCTTATAGATTTGTGGTGGGTAGATTGTGATGCAAAAACATAAAATCTGCATGCCTGGCCATCCACATCTGTGCCAGCTTTGTAGTGCTTTTAGGTGTGACAAATTGGAGCATGTTTGAGGCCATTCTCACAAAGAAGTGCAGCAGGTTGACCCAAATGTTACTTAGTGACCTCATTTTTGTGTTGTACAATATTTGTCAATATGTTGAGTTTTTGTTAAGTGCCAATTCCAAGTCAAAATTTTGGCTTGCCAAGTTCGAGTTTCAGAACAATGCATCTAACTATGTGCATGTCAAGTTCCTAATAAAAATAAATGCAAAACCTAAATGAAAATCAAGGCTGAATTGTCTTTATAGAAGTCTGGGCTGAAGTTGAAACCAAGGGTTCAATAAGAATTGGAGAACCTTGTGCCACTCACAAACAAATAGTGAGTAGAGGTTGCAAGACAACTGCTCCTTCCAAGGGATGGAAGTGCAAGCCTTGTTGACTAAAGGATCCATAAGTAAAGATAATAGCCAAAACACATATCACTTGGTAATGCATTATATCATGTTTAAGCCCTATGTTACTAGTTCACCTAGAGGGGGTACGATCTTGGTCCGGTCCAACTCAAGTTCAGGGTTTGGACAAGGTCCGGCCCACAGACTATGGGTTCGGCCTTGTTGAACCCGAGTGGACCCGAGCCACTTTGAGCTGCTCACACACCTAGGTGGCATTTTCTATTTTTTGATTTTTTTATATTTTTTTTTTAACTTTTAAAAACCTAATTCGGCCCCCAACCCTAAAATATGAGAGATAAAACATCTAATAGGAAAAAGCAAACTCATTTTTCATATCATAAATGAA
Source organism: Sequoia sempervirens (assembly GCA_007258455.2). Classification (NCBI taxonomy): domain Eukaryota; kingdom Viridiplantae; phylum Streptophyta; class Pinopsida; order Cupressales; family Cupressaceae; genus Sequoia; species Sequoia sempervirens. The sequence continues at coordinate 3,633 of VDFB02122540.1, read as the reverse complement.
AAACAAAAAAAAATCATCCATTGTTGAACTTATTTTCTTGCTTGCCATTGCACGGATAGAGTTGAAGATTAATCGTTGAACACTCCAAGTTGATTGTTGTGCTATTCCTATGCATTTGCAAGTGTTTGTTTGTTGCCAAGAAGATCATAGAGGAAGATTTCTTCAAAAGAGGTAGTGTTTTTTTAAGTTTTTGGTTTTTTTATTTTCTACTTTTTTTTTTTTGTATAAATGAACTCTCTTGTTTTGTTTTTAAGTTTTTGGTTTGTTTTCATTCTTCTAGGTATCTATAACACATACTTAATTTTTAAAAATGAATTAACTATTAAGTTGTATTTATACATTTGTTACAGCAATTCTGGTCGTATTCTCCCAAAACCGTGTCCACCCTCAAACAAACTTAGCCATGTTAAAGTTGTCGCCTTTTTAATTAGTTTTTAAAACCATCATGAGCATTGATTAAGTTACCACAACCTCCTTTCTGCCCTTTTCTAGAGAAACTTAAGTTTTGTTTTGAATCGACCTTTTGTGAAGTAATGAAAAAGGTGTCGGGGCCCAAAGTAGTTTTCATAACCTCAGCACATACCAATCGGAGGAAGAAAAGTTAAGTAAAATCGATTCTACTATGAATATTTCGCAAGGTTTCAAAACCTTTGTCAATTCCCAATAGGGTTTCGGAAACCTATTTAATCCCCGACGGCGAGTTCTCTTTCAAAGAACTAAGTGTTTTGTCATTCCCTAAGTTTTTTTTTTTTTTAGAAAAAGCCCTAAAGGACTTTGGGCCAGGTCTTAAGAGGGGACAAATAATAGGATCGTTTTCAGAACTAAGTCGGACTCTACTAGCATTTCAAGAACCCCACCTGGGCCCGACATTGATTTTCCGGCGTTACTTTAAACAGTTATCTCATTATTTGAAGACTCATTTAAAGAAAGGTGGTAGTACCAAAGGTAAAATAAATTATAGAGATGATATTTAGCCGAAGCATAAACCATTGGAATTCATTGTAGCTATGAAAATACACACAGTAGAAAAGAAAAACACGGAATTAAAACCGAGAACTCCAAGATCATCGCATCACATGAAATAGATTAAAGGGGCAAATTTCCGATACGGTTTTCAACACACAAAGTAAAAATCAAAATACGGATACCCTCCACCAGCTCCTGGAGCCTTCCAATCTATGCTGGCGAGAAGAGGGTTGCATTGAACTCTACGAAGTGAGCAAAGGTCTCCATCATGTTCTACTCCAACCCAACACAAAGTAGAGCGACAACTTTGCTTAGCTTGTTCATTTCTCAAAGTAGTGGCGATACAAATGGCATCTCCCACAAGGCCAATGCGCAAGTATTTGTTGAGATCCCCCAAAGTAGCTTCAACCTGGGCTAAATAAGTTGGCCTCACCAAGCATTCTGCAACTTTTGCTCCCCATTCTAACTTGCCAGAGGTTCGCCATGTTAAAGTTGAAGCCTTTTTAATTAGTTTTTAAAAATATGGCGAGCGCCAATTAAGTTACCACAACCCCCTTTCCACCCGATTCTAGAGAAACTTAAGTTTTGTCTTGAATCGGCCTTTGTGAAGTAATGAAAAAGGTGTCGGGCCCGAAGCAGTTTTCATAACCTCAGCACATACCGACCAGAGGAAGAAAAGTTAAGTAAAAATCGATTCTACTTTGAAGATTTCGCAAGGTTTTGAAACCTTTTTCGATTCCCGACAGGGTTTCGAAAACCTATTTTATCCCTGGCGGCAAGTTCTCTTTCAAAGAACTAAGTGTTTCTCCATTCCCTAAGTTGTTTTTTTTCAGAAAAAGCCCTAAAGGACTTCGGACCAAGTCTTAAGAGGTGGCGGATAATGGGATCATTTTCAGAACTGAGTCAGACTCTACTAGCATTTCAAGAACCCCACCTAGGCCCAACATTGATTTATTAGTGTTACTTTAAACAATTATCTCATTATTTGAAGACTCATTTAAAGAAAGGTGGTAGTACCAAAGGTAAAATACATTACAGAGATGAAATTTAGCCAAAGCAAAAACCATTGGAATTCATTGCAGCTATGGAAATAAAGTACATCACAACATAAAAGAAAAACATGGAATTAAAACTGAGAAATCCAAGATCACCACATCACATGAAACAGATTAAACGCAAAAATGTGTGTGTGTGTGTATTCATATATCGTGTTGTATTACATCAAAAAGGGGGAAATTTCCAGTACAGTTTTCAAACACAGAGCAAAAATCAAAATACGGATACCCTCCACCACCTCTTAGAACCTTTCAATCTGTGCTGTCGAGAAGAGGTTTTCGTTGAACTCCACAAAGTGAGCAAAGGTCTCCATCATGTTCTGCTCCAGCCCAGCACAGAGTAGAGCAACAACTTTGCTTAGCTTATTCATTTCTTGGAGCAATGGTGATACAAATGGCATCTCCCACAAGGCCAATGAGCGGGTATTTGTTGGGATTCCCCAAAGTAGCTTCAACCTGAGCTAAATAAGCTGGCCTCACCAAGCGTTCTATAGCTTTTGCTCCCCATTCTATCTTGCCAGAGATTTGAATGATATTGTACAGAAAGCACTCCAACAATGCAAGGTTGTGCACATGAACCTGGGCAAGGAAGTTTTCTCCAATTATCTTCCTGATTACGCCTTCCTCCACATCACTACATATCAAAAAAACCTCCTTGAGCTGGTCTGCTACTAGCCTCCTTACTGCACTACACTCCACACCTTCAATTGAGAGGAAATCACTCTTAGAGGTGGCATCACTCGAGGCGCTCGACATCTTGAAGTGAAAGTTGGTATGCAAGGAATGACTGTTTCTGCTTGATTTATAGAAAAGGGAGTAAGCTAAAAGAATTCACTTGAAGAGCAATTAATGGTGTAAGGACATTTCCAAGTTGTCTCATATTAAATAAGCTTAGCAGTGATGTGATTTATGCTAGCTAAATAAGCTTCAGCATCAAATAAAATTTCTTCATTTAAACAATCGGCACGAGTATGATCTTCAATGGGTATGTCATTAAATGCAAAATGGAGAAGTTGCAGACTATTCACACAAGCTGAAGAACACGAGGCTTGCCTACGAGGAGCGGTGATACACTCCCTTGTCTGAATCAATCGATATATGTGATGTAATCATAACATTCCTCAAAATAGCCATAAATGCTTAATTGGTCCGATCGGGCAGAAATCAATTAATCATTTGCAAAACATTCATTCGGCATATTGGTGGTTATAACTCCCCAAAGATTCAATTTTCAAGAACCTGGCGACCGTTATGATGTAAAAACTATAAATATGCTTTTCGCGGACATTGGAGGGATCTAAATTTTTTAACCCTATTGCACTTTGATGCAAGAGTGAGAATTGATTGAAAATAAGGATCAAGTTTTGCAATTTTATTTTTTTCTTGAAGAAGTTCTTTCTCTTTGAGCAATGAATTTGAATGCAATATATTTATGAATGAGTCTTTGAGCTCTATTAAGTGTTGGAATACTACTTCTCTTTGTGGATGTTGTGTTCTTGGGTGTTTCATTCATAGTTTTTCAATTAAATGAGGAAATTGCACTGTGTCGAGTCAATTATCTATTACTTATAATCCAATCTTTGAGTTGTGATATTGGTGACTTATACATCTT